>CM075767.1:16146610-16296610 GCA_037974665.1 Ehretia macrophylla | reverse complement strand
CTACACATAACACAACTCAAGTCCACCATCTCAAACCACACGTCTCACGCATCATTCAAGGGCCACATGCCTATTTTAATATCTTTCAAGTATTATTTTGCTATATTAATTATTCTTATATTTCAACTTGAGCCATAACTATCCTAAATAGGAAATTTAGTTGCAAGTGGATACTAAATTAGCAACTGCTAAATACATAAGAAGTAGTTAGATAACTTTAACGAACATCTTCATGGAAGTAGGCTAGAAGAGGGACCAAAAGATATAAACATCTCGGCTACTGAAAAGACAAAAATGTCTATGCTAACCCATAGCACATTAAGGCTTTTCAACCCTGACTTATTCCACTAAAAAGTCATGGCTGCTCTCCAAAATGAATATTGTTGTTCACAGAAGCTCGTCATACTACGTACGACCTTTGTATTCGACCTACTAAATAGAATGACTAAGATAACCTTCCACATAATACTCACAATCAAGAAAGACCAAATTTGTACTATTGTTTTCTTGATTGCATATTCTCCTTGAGACATCTAATCCTTGTACTAACTACCCTCCGGATATGGAATACTTGATCTAGGGAGCGACCCTTAAACCAAATGTCTAATATACTCGTAGAATACATCATTGAGCTTAGATTAAGATGATCTTTCTAATTATCACAAGGGAGCGATTATTCCGTCACGTGATGACATGGATTCTATATTGTATACGCACGTCCTAACTAGTCATACCCATATGCTCAACACACGGAGCTGTTGACCCACAATTGAGGTCTCACCCATGGTGCATCAAAGCATATGAATCTAATTTCATCAATCCATCCATATATGCTCAAAATATTTAGTAGCATGAGGTATATTTTGATCTCTATCTTTGATAGTACCTATTGAGATATCATACCTCCGTGGTCTGTTCAATATGTGACAACACACACACTAGTGAGACTTAGTTCGAAAACCCACCAATGACCAAGGGAGGTCACCCTTCACAAGAGACTATCTCGCTATAACCTCGACCTTTATGAAGTGTCCAACTCCATCAATCGGTTATAAACTGAATCTAAAACCAAGTGTCAATGACTTAGACCTTTTGTGCTCGAACACTGTGCACCTAAGTCATTCAGTTGTGGTTCAAGAACCTCTATACGAGCAATTATACATAAATGAGACGGAAAATATAAATGAATGCTTTCATGTATCCAATATAACTGAAATGTCATGTGCTGTGAGCTTTTGGGCATACTAATCCTAATAGTATGATCATATCATTTATAATGTGCAATAAAAGCCTATTTCTCCTAGTTATTTCCATGTCTTAAGGGGTATTTCAGCAATTCTTTGTTCAATCCCTTCCCATATTAAATCATGCATAGCTACCTTGTCTTCCATCCTCATGGTAGGCCATTCTTGAGCACTATAGTAGCATTTTCTATCAATGAGTAAATCAAAGAGTTGGCTTAATAGGGCTTCACTGATCTTAATTCTAATTCCCTTAACAGTGCCATACAAGTTATAATTCTAATTCCCTTAACAGTGCCATACAAGTTATTTCTTTCACACCTAGTTTCTTCTTCTCGTGTAGCGTAAAATTTACATATTAAATCTTCATACATTTCACATTCTAAGTGAATAAATGTATTCCAACCTTGAGCATCAAAAAGAGGCAAGATACAAATGCTTTAAAAATGGAGTCAACAGTGGGCTTTCTTGAAATCACGGTGCATGCATAGATCTTCTGCTTGCCCAGCCTATTTGGAGCCACAAGAGGTGGTGGAGGAGCTTGTTGTTGAGGAGGATCAGGTCTACCTGACTTGCACCTTGAACCTCTCAATCTTGTATTAACCATGATGAAAATTTGTGGAAAATGCAAAATATTGGTCTATACAAAGTGGGTAAGCTTATTATTGGATCAATTTTGAGAGAAATTGCTAAAAAAATTTAAAAAGGTTTCGGAGAGAATTGAATTTGGGAGGAGACAGAAAGACCTTTATCTTTTTAAATCCCTTTGAAGTCGGTTAAGGGCCTCAACCAACTTGGCTCAACCGGATTTTACAGATTGTTCAAACTCAAGTCAATTGATGTAGTTGGATTCGTGTTTCGTTCGACTTACCTCATCTAAATTTTGTAGAGAGTTTGAAACAATTTTTCAATGTTAGTTGAATAGGGCGGAGAAGGGCTTCACCTAGCTTGCGACTTCTGCAGAAAGCAAAACAAAATCATTTTCAACCAAGTTTTTGCATTCCTAGTTCTCTTATAATTGAGCAAAATTGATCCTCATGCAAAGGTTTTGTAAAAATATCCGCTAATTGATACAAAATCCAGCAAATTCAAGTACAATATCATGTTTTTGCATATGATCTCTAATGAAATGGTGTCTAATCTTAATATGTTTAGTCCTACTTTAATGTTGAATTGAATTCTTGGAGAGATTAATAACTCTAGTATTATCAAACATAATAGATACATGATCAAACTTCAAGCCAAAATCAAGTAGTGTTTGCTTCATCCACAAAATTTGAGCAACACAATTACTTACAACTACATATTAGGCTTTGGCTGTTAAAAGTGAAATACTATTTTGTTTCTTACTTGACCAAGATACTAATGAGTGACTTAGAAATTGACAACATCTACTAGTACTCTTCTTATAAAGTTTACATTCGGCAAAGTTCGCATCTGAATAGCCTACGAGGTCAAAGGATGTATGCTTAGGGTATCAAAGTCCTAAGTCGAGAGTGCCTTTAAGATATCTAAAAATCTATTTCACAGCATCAAGATAAGATTCCTTAGGACATGATTGAAATCTAGCATATAAGTACACATAAAACATGATATCGGGTCTAAAGGCAGTTAAATAGAGTAAACTTCCAATCATACCTCTATATTTCCTTTCAAACCGGTTTACCTTTTTCATCTTTATCAAATTTGGTTGATGTATCCATGGAAGTTCCTAATTCTTTTGCTTCATCAAGTCTCAATTTTTTTTTTATCAATTCTCTTGTATATTTGGCTTGGGTGATAAATATTCCTTCTTTCATTTGTTTGATTTAAAGTCCAAGGAATAAATTTATCTCCCCCATCATGCTCATCTCAAATTCTCTATGCATACTTTTAGAAAAGTTCTCACAAAAGGAGATATTAGTAGCACCGAAAATGATATCATCTACATAAATTTGGACAAGCAACAAGTCACTTTCATTTCTTCATACATAAAGTGGAGTCCAATCTACCACGTTCAAAACCATCTAGGGGAAAACCACTTAATCTTTCATACCAAAGCTCTAGATGCTTGTTTAAAGCATAAAAAGCTTTTTCGAGTTTAAAGACATGGTTTAGAAAGTATGGGTCTTCAAAATTCGGTGGTTGTTCAACATAAACCTCTTCTTCAATAAAGCCATTTAAAAATGCACTTTTAATATCCATTTGATACAACTTAAAATTCATAAAGCAAGCAAAAACAAGTAGCATATGAATTGATACCCTTGAGCTACAAGTCTAGCCTTATTTCCAATATTATTCCTAATTCATCAAGTTTGTCTCTAAATACCCATTTGGTGCCAATAACGGATTGATCATTAAGTCTATCAACTAACTTTTAAACTTTATTTCTTTCAAACTAATTTAATTCTTCTTGCATAAACATGATCCAATCATCATCAAGCAAGGATTCTTTTACATTTTTAGGTTCAATTCGATATAGGAATACAATATATTCACAAAAGGATTTTAAGTTAGAACGTGTTCTTACATCTTTTGATGTATCACCAATAATTTGATCATTTGATTGATCTTTCACAAATCTCTAACATCTTGGTAGATCTTGATCGTCTATTGTTGGTTGGTTATTTGTTGTTAGTTTTTCTCCTTGAATGGATGTATCCTTTGAATTGCTTGAAGATACCTCATTCTCTTGAATTGATGTGATAGGTTGATCCTGAATATTTTCTTAAATACCTACATCATCATCATCCTTTCTCGGCGTAAGTAGGTCAGATTTGTCAAAAGCAACATGCATTGACACTTCAACTACTAAAGTTCTTTCGTTATAGACTCTATAAGCTTTACTTTTAGTTTAATAACCGAGAAATATTCCTTCATCGAATTTTCCATCAAATTTCTAAGATGATCCCTACTATACAATATAAAACATTTGCAACCAAATGCCTTAAAGTAAGCAATGCTAGGTGCTCTACCTTTCCAAAGTTCATAGGGGGTTTTCTTGATGATTGGCCTAACTAAGACTCTATTTAGCAAATAACAAGCCATATTAATGGCTTCACCCCAAAGTAGGCAAGTTTTGTTTTTTCAACATTGTTTTTATCATTTCTTGTAAAGTTTGATTCTTCCTTTCTACAACCTCATTTTCTTCGAGAATTCTAGGAGCCGAAAAGTTATGTTCAATACCATGTTCATCACAAAAGTTCATAAAAGAAGAATTCACATATTCCGTGTCATTATCATGAAAAATGCAAGTTATAAAATAGTATTTCTCAATGCTTTTGATGTAGTTACTTTATTTATAAATTTGAAGAATGCTTTATGTTGTTTACTATATTGACATGCATCACATAATTAATCCTTTTTAAATTTCATCTTAATTAGGCAATCCTTTGACAAGCTCACTTCTAGATAAGTTCATAAGTAAGCTCATGTTTACATGTCCTAATCTTCTATGCCATAACCAAGAATTATCACTTGTAGAAACTAGACATGTAATATTTTGACAAGTAAGTTCTTTAAAGTCAATAGTATATACATTTTCACACCTATTTACACAAATAACACATTATTTAAATTCTCATAAACAAGAGGCTTTAAATTCAACTCTATAGCCATTATCACAAAATTAGCTTACACTAAACAAGTTATGCTTTAATCCTTTCACAAGAAACACATTATGAATAAAGAAAGAATTTTTGTTATCAATGCTACCTCTTTCAATAATTTCCCCTTTTTCCATTGTTACCATAGTTCACGCATTTTTCTGCCTTCTCATTTAGTTTGTAAAAGAGGGATCTATTTTCGGTCATGTGTCTTGAGCATCCATTATCAATTACCCTACTTTCTTCATGATTGGTCCTTTCTTGGAATACCTACATACAAATAATGCACATTTTTCTTTTTAGGTCCCCAACTTTAATTGGGTCCTTTCATGTTAATGTCATCCCCTTACACATCTAACAATCCATTTAGATTTAAGCCAAGAGGGGATTGAATCTCTATCAACCATGTTCCTATATTTGCAATGTGAAACTATGTGACCATGTTTTTCACAACAAGTGCAAGTTTTGTGTGGCCCTTTCGATATAGAAGCTTTATTTGAAGATGATGATACTTTAACCAAATAATTTTTGAGAAATTTATATTTTGTTAAAGGTTCAGAACCAGTGCCACTTTTGTCAAAAGCCATTTTTTGAGATCCTACCATTTTATCTAAATTCTCTTTTCCTTACTTGGCTCAACTCATGTTCAAATTGTCTATTTCCTTTTCCAAGGCTTCAACCTTTGCTTCAAGCTTTTCTTTTGAACTATAAAGTTTAAGATTCACACTATGCATGCACTTGTTATCTTCATGAAGTAATTCATCATTTTCTTCTTTCAAATCATCTTTTTTCCCTTTGAAGGCATTTCACTTGTTTTTGAAGATTTTTACTTTTAGAGAGAGCAAGTGCTAAATCATCATGCAATTTTGAAAAAGCATCTTGGAATTCCTCTAATGTATAATCATCATCACATAAAAATATTGCAATTATTCCGTATAGTCCTTTTTGGAGCAATAGATGTGGTTGGTCTAGGAGGATCTAGATATATATTTATTCTTAAATGTCACATGACTAATCTCAATATAGGCTTGGTAAATCCATGCATGCTTCCAATGGTCGAGACCTCTAAAAGACAAAGGGGACCCTCAGATCTTAAATATTTTGAACCTCATATTAATAGCTTAGGATCTTATATATTTGTCTTCAAAATTCGATTTATTGATGTAGGATAATTGAGTTTTTTAATACACTCCTTCACATATGACCTATTATTGAATGTGAAATTAACTACGTAGTACAAGCAATGAATTTGGAAGAGTTGCATACCAAAGGTAGTCGTGACTCAATGACGTGGTACAAGGAGGAAAAAATTTAATGAGTTGCCCACCAAAGTCAAGTGCAATACTGGATCAAATGTGGAAGGATAATATTAGACCAATACCTTAAAGTTCTATCATAAAATCATTTAGTGTTAAGTATAATATCTCAAGATCTTATATACCGATCTTAAAATTTTTGTAGTTTATCCATATGAAAATAGAATCAACTACATGTAACTGAAAATTGTAGCGCACTAGCTAGACACATTATACCTGGGAGGGCAAAAGTGAAAGCTTACGTCGTTATAATCACCTATACTTGAGAAGATGATATATTGTTCCATCAAATCGCTTTTATGTTTTAAGTGTAAACATCAGAATTTGAAGGAGCTTCCACCATTTCTGACCATATTTAAGGCCGTATTATAATATGTAATTTATGTCTGAATTCAATGAAAGAGAAACTTCTATGAAACCGCGTGGATTAGGGCGGATATAACTAATGAAAACGAAATATATTTATAAAAAAAAGAAAAAGATTACTGCCAGCTTTTAAAAAAGTAAAAGTGGATAACATCGTATGATAATTACCTAACAACTTCGAAGAAATTCATTGAATAGTAACCCTAATAGGTTATGAGGTAAAGCTTTCCATAAATAAAACAAAAACCACTAAGCTTTCCGCTGTACGCAAAACCCTCAACACGAACTTTAAGTCCACGGAAATGTATTCACAAGCCATTTCAGGCCCTGAACTTGAACTTTATGAATCTACAAAACAGTTTCTAATGAATGATAATTATATGTCAGATCCTTTTCCAGAGTTTAGCTCATGCGATGCCTCATTATATGACAATGCGTTGAACATTGATAACCCCCTGATGATGGAGAATTCTAGAAATTTGGTCATGAATAACATTCAGATGCATGTGGAGGAGAAGGACACAGGTAAGGAATTAGTCACTCCACAAGAGTGGAAGCGATACAGGGGTGTGAGGAGGCGGCCATGGGGGAAGTTTGCAGCGGAGATGAGAGACCCGAATGAGAAAGGAGCAAGGCTTTGGCTCGGAACATACAAGACAGCGGAGGATGCAGCGTTGGCTTATGATCAAGCCGCGTTTAGATTGCGCGGCTCGCGAGCTTTGCTTAATTTTCCAAACTTGATTGGCTCGGACATGGTGCAGCCAGTTAGAGTGAATCCAAGAAAGCGATCAGCCCAATTTGCATCTTCATTCAAGAAGAGGAAGACCGAAGGATGCGCAGCTGAAGCAGAATAAATTAGTTGTTAATATTGTGTCATGCATGCATGTCTTTTGCATGACTTGCTGATTTAGAACAAGAATAAGGTAAATCTCAGAAATGATTTTTATCATGTCCTTTAATTTGCATAACTTGCTCATGTAGAAGAAACTAATTTCTAAGCTTTGGAAAGATGTGTTTTCTTTCCATTAATTATGAAGTAATCTTCCAATTATTTTATGGAAGAGTAATTTATTAATTATCTTTGCTTACAATAGAGGGTCAGATTTAATTACTCCACCCGCTGAGGGTCGGATTTACTCTATATCTCAGTACTCATACATTATAATGGATTAATTGAAGAAAATATTCAGGAGTAATATACTGGTGGGTTTATTCCCCTGATAATTGGGATATTAGAGTTTGAATCTCATAGGGATAAAGGAATGTAAAAAAAAAAAAGGATTAATTGAACAATGATAGAAACCCTAGACTTGGGAATTTAGGGGAAATAGCATATCTACTTTTGGTCTTGTAAGTAATGGTTCAAAATTTGACTAACAGAAATGGTGTGAAAAATGATAATTCGTTAATTAAACTAAAATGGAGTAGGCAAAATGAAACAAAAATAAAAAAATAAAATAATTGGGAGATGTGAAATGAAAAGAAAAGTTTAGTGAGCAATTTGATATTTCGTGCAATTTTAGTAGTCCATGGAGCAATTTACCATTTATCTTAGATAGAGCTAATGTGTCGTTCAGAAGATTCTCCAATTACTTTTTAATTGAATTGAATCCAAATCCTTTGTGAAGATTGCATTTGTGTCTTTCGTTTTTTTTTTTTTTTCAGTTTGTGCCTATTTCTTTGATAAGAGACACTTATTGTGTGCATATGACTTTCTTTCATTTTTTGAATTAACATCACAATAAATTAGTTTTTAGCATGCAGTTTAAACATGTGTAACATAAAAAGCTGAAATGCAATTTTTAGGAAAGGTAATGTGTTATTTGAAAATTTCTTTTAGTACGAATGATAAACCTATAATAACTTCTACCACCCGTCCTAGAATCGAATTCAACCTATGTTCAAGTACTATGTGGAAGAGAGATATTTTTTTATTTTTTTTTGTTCGGCAAATAAATAATTTCATTCCGCAATAAAAAAACAAACATCATAAACATGTACAGAGAAAGTCCTTCCAAGCAAGCTAAGAAAGAAAAATATTTCAGTACCTACTTAGAATAGTGTTATCCAATGTACTCCTAAAATTACGAAGCAAACTAACTTTACCTTTTATATCAGAGAAAATTCTATCGATAATATGCTCCTCTGTCTGTGGGATAGTACCAAAGATCCTGTCATTCCGTTCAAGCCAAATATAGTAAACACAAGCATTGAAAGCACTTTTAGTAAGAGTAGCCTTGAGGCTACGGTTTTTGCGAAGAGAATTGAGTTTATTCACTAACAACTCCCAAAAAAGATTCAAGTTACCACTTTTCAGCTTCTTAGCGCACCACTTCCAAATACGGTTAGAAAATGGGCAGTCAAAAAAAAGATGATCTCTACAATCCGTTCCCAAATCACAAAAAACACTGCCAAATTCAGAAATATAACCCCATTCAAAGAGGCGCATCTTGGTCGCAAGTCTATCCCGAATTGCAAGCCAAGTGCAGAAGTTATGTCTTGAAATGATAACACGATCCCAAACTAGTTTATCCCAACTAACCTCATCAAGTCTCTCACGGATTACATCCCAGGTTGCATGAAAGTTGAAACTGCCCAAGGAACCAGCAGTCCACTTAATCTTGTCCTCCATGTTTCTAGGAGAGAAGTCCACCAAGGTCTCAATCCAATTGACTAGGCCATACCCATTTACCGTCGTGAATAAAATCCGCAACTCTAGAAACCTAAAAACATCAGGAATAACAAGGTCAGAATTTCTGGCGAAATCTGCAAGAGATCCAACAGACAGCCAATGATCCCAAAATAAGAATGTACGACGACCATTAGCAACAATGTGGCGGATTAGCTTGCAAGCCGCGGGTCTACATTGATGTAACTTCCTCCAAGTCCAAGTTGCATTGGTAGGGATATCGATACTCCATATATTACTTCTATCCAAAAGTACACAGTTAACCCAGTATCCCCAAAGAGAGTGACTATCAGCTCCTCACGGCACGGCTTCTCGCTGCTTCTAGTGAGCCAGCAAAAGTAATTGAGGAGCTATCTATTTTGGCGAGAACTAAGAGCAACTCCAACACTCATTGCCATCTTGGTTTTTTACCATAATAGCAAAACAACCTCTCAAATTTTATTCCAACAGGCTCTTCAAACCACTCTCCAAAAACTCAGCCTCGCTATTTGCTTTCTATCTGCTCGCTCAATTTAGCTAGTGAACACCCCTCTCCATTTCACTCACCAAAGCAAAATAACAATAAAATATTATATAGAGACAGAAGATGAGGGGAGTCTGACTTGGTGAGGTGATGTTTCGAAAATAAAAAATGAAAGCAAAAGAACAACAATATATTATATAGAAAGTGTGAAATAGAGAGTATTGTTGGAGTAAAACTAAAATAGAGAGTTTATAAAAGTAGAGAGTCGTCAATTTCACTCTCTATTATAAAGAAAAATAGAGAGTCTGTTGGAGTTATCCTAATAGCTAACTTGTTGGAGTGCCTTTTTTGAAATTGGCTTTCTGCTTCAGCTAAAAAGCCCAAGTAGTGACAATATTTTTAATGTTGTTCCACCATTTCACTATGTTCACGACTTGAAATTAAGAAATTCACACAAAATCACTCCCACTCACTTTAAATACTCTAAAAATATGTATATTTTGAAGGTAATTTAATTTAAAAAAATTAATTTAGCACCCGTTATTTTTTTATTTATGTATATTAGTGTTAAATTGTGTGATTTTAATCTTTATTAATTAAACTTTTGAATCCGTCCCTAAATCCACTATTTACCAATAATGGTTACAATAATTTTTTACATAAAGAAAATTTAAATCCTCGATCAAATGACTTCGTACAGGAACAGCCTACCAACTTCCTATAAAAAGACCCTTTTACTCTCATATTAATATCCACACCCCGCATGAAAAAAACACTCTTCTTACATCTACTTTTATTAGGGTTGGACCTCAACTTGTTTTCACGGATTTGGATTTGGACTTTGAGCCAAAACGTTATGAGTGGAATTTAGAGATTGTCAACTGTCACATCATTCACAACAATCAAATCTCGTTAATAATATCATAACGTTATAAACAAATTTATTTTCATTAGAGGGCATTTGATTCGTGGAATCTTATATGATTATCGAGAATGTGAAGTTAAGAATGTCATATTCTCATCTTTGATTCGCATAATAAATATTCCTGACATAACACATTCCTAGGAATCTAATATTCTCATGATTTTCTCAATTTTCATTTCCTTGTGAAGGGCAGGAGTCTAACATTTCCAAGTTGTGGGAATGTTTTACAGAAAATAAAATAAAAATAAAAATACCCACACTAACTAGAATTACCTTTTAGATTACTTATATGTCTTGGTTTTTTTTTCACAAATTCATGTTATTCCTAAAAAGATTAATAAAGTGTATTGTGACTTGAATATCATTTTTCTACAATATATTTCTCTTTTTAAGTTACAATATTATTAAAAAATTGTTCAAGATTCCCATGAATATTTTGAATAGAGATGTGGTATAAGAGAGTCTGAAACAAGAATGGGTCGTACGTAGATGGTTAACATAGGGTTAAGGGCCCAACTCTAATAGCTAAGTTTACATTCTAATTATCCTCTAATTGGAGAGAATCCAAATCCACACGTGTACCAGACCCCCCTATAGTTGGGATAAGTACACGGTACCCCCTGATATTTTAAAACCCCCTATGGTAGTCCCTGTGCTTTTGAAAACTAGTACAACACCCCCTACCGTCAAAAAGTCCGTCAAACTTAACGGAGGTGATCTACACGCGTGTTAAGTAAGATATTTATTCATTTTTAATGAATTTGTCATTAAAATAATTAACTAATTGACCAAATGACCCTTTTTTTAAAAAAAAAGAAAAGAAAAAAGAAAATAGTCATCTTCCCCACCACTCCTCCCCCCAACCACAACCCCATTCCCCCAGCCAGCCAACCACCTCTCAGCCTACTAGCTCATCACCCCCATCCCCACCCCCACCCCCACCCCCACCCCCACCCCCACCCCATCAATACCCCCCTACTCCACCAGCCTGTCCCCCACCCCTCACCCAACCCCATAAACAACCCCTACCCCCTACCCCCCAGCTCGTCAACCCCACCCCAACCCCCCAGCCTCGTTACCCCTACCCCTATACACACATAAGTTTTTTTCTATATTATATATATATATTTATTTATTTATTTATTTATTTATTTTTCTTTAATTTTTTAGTTTAAACAAAAGAGAGAAATGAAAAAAAATTAAAGATATTTACGTCTTTTTGCAAATTCCGTTAGCTCTGTTGACGGAAAAAGAATTTTGGGGCATGTTGGCTAGTTTTCAAATGCACAGGGTCTACCCTAGGGGATTTTAAAATGTCAGGGGGTATTGTGCACTTATCCCCAACCACAGGGGGGGTCTGCTGCACTTCACTATAATGTTTAAACATAAAAGTATAAATTTTGTAACCATATAATTTCTCTAAATAATTTCACATAAAAAAGTTAAAATTTTGTAAATCATTTTTGTAAAAATCTATATTTTCCATATAAAAATAAATTCATTTGGTCAATTTTTTTATGAAAATAAAAACTTTGTAATTCGAGTCGTAAATTAAAAGTCAATATTTACTTGTAGTAAATATGATCTTTTATTTCAAGTGGATGTGACTATTATTTTCTTAAATTAATGTTTTATGAAGAGATCCAAAATGACGTCACATTGGTCTTAATTATAAGTAACTAGTAAGGTGACACAAATCTGACCATCTATTTAAGTACTTAAAGTAATGTGTGAATCCTTTAAAGAGTAACTGGAACATCGTCCAATTATCCCCTAATTGGAGACTATCCAAATCCGCATATTTATATACAAGAATTCACTGAATCAATGCCTTAATCTCATCAGCCTAAATATATTACAATGATTTCATCTAATCTAATGAATCAGTCGACACCAAAGCACAATCTAAACAGTTGCATGATACCAATTAGTTCTAGAATAAAACAACATATTTTTTTATAATATATATATGTACACATGAAAAGTTTTGAAGTTTTGCATGATTTCTTTTCAATTAATGGCCAAGAGAATCGTATGAGTTGGAACAACCATTTTTCTTCAGAAAGTCCTTGCTGTCATGCTGTGTCTATATATCTTGTTTAAACTAATAAATTGCAATGAATACCATCTTGAACCTGTCAAATTCTGTGAGTCCATTTTTCGGTGCTCAACAGAAACCTGCCTTAGGTATTGAACGACAATAAAATAAGTCGCCGTTCAATCTAAAACAAGTACCCACAACGGACGAGAAAAGAAAGAAAAGAGAAATTTAAGTGATATGTCTGCTTCAAAGAGCCCACCCTGACAATGTTGGTTCTCACTTCTGGAAATGTATCACTTAATTCCACATATATACTAATTGAATATGGAATCCTAGATATATTAGCATATTCCCGGAAAGGAAGACGAAAAGGACATAAAAGTATATTCAATTGAGCAAAAACCTTTTTTGGTCGGCATTCTTTACTTACTGTCAAGCACTTGACGAGGACTACATAGTATTATAAGCCGATTATGACAACATGGTGTCGGTTACAAGGAGGCTAAACATTATTTGTTGATAATGTTGTAGCAGCAATCAGGATATGTAAACATTGCAAGTTGAATGGAACTTCTTTTTTAATGTGCATTAATTCTATATAATAAATTGAAGAAGATACAATGGAAGAAAGATCGATTCATAGAATTCTCAAGTAAAAGAAATGACGGCGTCACACGTTCATTTAATACGATTGGTTTATGAAGCGTTCCTTAACTTCCTCGAAGTCTCTTCGTCACATTGCAAAATCTGCCGACATGATCATGGGAACATATCGGTCATGAGTCTAAGAAAGTTACTTTTATCCGACCTTTGGTCTAATAGTATATTTTTCATTGGGTTTCAAAGATTGTGATATCAATTCTCGTAATTATATATCTTTTGATATGAGTTATAAAGTTAAGGTTTCTCTTGAATCAAGAAAGAAAAAAAAAAAAGATTATCTTTCTGAGACGTTAGAGCTTAGTCCTCCAAAAAATCCTATTCATTCAAAAGAATAGTAATCTGAGCATTTAAAATAAGAGAAATGCTATATACCACTTGAATTTTACACCCAAAAACTACTTCTCATATGTATGCTTAGTTGGCATATTAAAAGAAGAGAGAGAAATCAAAAAGTTCATTATTTTAGCATGCCAACTAAGCATCCATGTAGGAAGTGATTTTTGAGTGTGAAAATTAAAGTGGGGTATAGCAATACTCCTAAAATAAAGCATAAATTTATCACATTCTCCATATGTTCTCAAATTGCAACTTCAATACAAGAATCATTACTAAAATTTCCAAGCCATAACTTAAAAATTCAACAATAATCAATCCAATGTCCAAAGACCTTAAACGCTTTGGTTCAATGAATTAATATTATACAATCAAAAGCTGGCTTGCCCTTGGCCATCAACCGCTGTAAAAAAAGACTTCTAACACAAGTGCGCGCCTTCGACGTAATTTAATATTTTACAGCAGTTGTCGTAATATGAATTTGAGTATAATAGTCCTTTTGGTACTGCAATAATTTACTCGTTAAAATAAGACCGAAAACATATTAATGAACCAAAGAATAATTTAAATGAGTGAATGCCACCGGAGGTTTCACATGTTTGGAGATTTTGACACTTTGATCCCAAATTTTTTAAAATGTTTATTTTAGTCCTTAATGTATTGTAAGTGTGATACCGTTAGTTCAGCTGATTTAAACCGTCAACTATTTAATGTTTTTAACACGTGACCGTGTGTGTAATACAAAAACAGGAGGGTTGAAGCTAATCTAAGATACTACTATCCATCCTCCAAGCAAAAATAAATTAATCTATTAAGGGAAAAGAAGTTAAAATTTTTCCTTATGTACATCATGTATCCTTGACATCGAACTGAATTCTATAAAAGAACTTGTTCATCTGTGAGAGCCAATTGTTGGTGGACTCTTCTGTTCCTTCAAGCTCTGAAGAGATTTGTTGCTAGTGAGTTGGATCAACATTTGGAGGTCCTCGTCCCAGTTGCAATTTGCTGTGTTAACCTCAGAGAGTTGGAGGCTTCTTTTCCATATCATCTTAGTGAAGTTGTAGCCAAAGTAAATGTGTTGAACATTATAAATAATGTAACAAACTCTTTTTTAACCGTTTAAATTTTTAAATGAGTCGATCACTTAATATGGTATTAGAACTTAGCTAAGTGCTAAAAGGTTATAGATTCAAAACTCACTATTACTCATTTGTAAAATCACATCTACGTGTAAGGCTCAATAAAAAAACTATTTAGACTGGGACATGTTGAACATAATAAATAATATATAACAAACCCTTTTCTATTAATTTAAGCTTCTAATAGTTTAAGTTTTTAAATGAAGTGGTAACTTTAGCAGAAGGTAATCCTAGATTAAGTGCTCATGGTAGAGAGGGCATTGGCTATATTCACTTGGATATCCCAAGAGAGAAATGTGAGCTTATTGGGGAGCCTCTCATGGTAAGCAATCCAAGCAATATTGAAGGAGTGCTTGGGAATAAATGATGCCAGATATTCTGGTCATGTTTTCTTGGGTCTAGTATCAGATTGGAGATATGCGCCCCAATCTTAATTTTTCGTGTATTTCCAATTACACCCTCGCATCATCACATGACAAGTGCTTTTGTTAAGCAATTTTTTGCATTGAGTAACGAAATGAGGTAATTGAATCCATTTTGATTGTGTAATGGTTCTTTTAAAATTAAAAATAATTTAATAATCAAAACAAGACTGGCCAAATAACCCCTAAATAATTTACCAAATAATTTTATAAATTCTTCTCTTTCTTTGCTTCTGTGTGTTGCTAGCAATTTCCTTGCTAATATCTATACATATATTATACAAAGAAATGATACTAAAACTTGCGGCAGACAAAGGAAAAATGTTAAATTCAGTTTTGCGATGCATGTATGACAATGGACAATAACATAAGATGATCAGACTTCCTGCGATCCAAAAATTCCTTGCAGTCTACATAGAAGTTAAAAAATGAAACAACCTATACCAACACCCTGAAGAAAAAAAAAAAAATAGACATTATAAGATAGGATAGACTTGAGATGGCCCAAATAAAGCGTCGAATATTGTTGTATGTTGAGATGAACTATTTTGATAATATGTTCAACGTCTAAATCATGCACTATTTAGTTATGAAGTTTTTGTTATATTTGATTGTTAAAAATCTTTTATCTTGTATTAATATTATGAATTGATTTTTTAATTTTGGAGATAAATGCTTTTTTATATATCCAAAGTTTCCTGCAATTAAAACAGGCAAGAGGGGATGGGGGAAGGAAAGAAAAAAAATAATTAAATCTTAATGTATTAAGGGCGTTTGTACAAATGCTGTGAAAGGTTCCGCAATAATTTACGGCGTTCATTTATAAAATGCTGCTATAGTTTGCTGATGAATTTGTGGCGTTTAGCTGAGACGCCGACATATATGTGCACCAGCGTTTTTAAACAAACGCCGTGTAAACAAAAAACGACGCAATTATAGATGGCGTTTTTTAAAGCGCCGGTATAAGTTTTAACGGCGCTTATAAAACGCTGATAAATGTCGAAAAAAGCGCCGCTAAATCTCCAGTTTTTTGTAGTGGATGAATGCAACAATGGGATCAAAATCAAAACTAAGAAGCCCATCGTGACAATAT
Organism: Ehretia macrophylla; assembly: GCA_037974665.1. Taxonomy (NCBI): domain Eukaryota; kingdom Viridiplantae; phylum Streptophyta; class Magnoliopsida; order Boraginales; family Ehretiaceae; genus Ehretia; species Ehretia macrophylla. The sequence goes on along the minus strand of CM075767.1, from coordinate 16,280,335 downwards.
AAGATAGGATAGACTTGAGTTTTCCACTTGGGAAAATTGCCATTGTCGAGCTTGAGTTCTTGGTTTATATGTTTGACCACGGGCGAAAGATGGGGATTCCATGAGGAATATTGGATCGTGGAAGGCAGCGGAGCCTATTTCGAAAAAAAAAATGACTAAGTTACAGATAGGGCAAATCTTACAAATAGTCCCTATTGTTTATAAATTTTTGATAAATAGTCCCTATTGTTTGTAAAAGTTTTACCAATAGTCCTTATTGTTTCACAAGTCATTTGATTAGTCCCCATTGTTTGCAAAAGTCCCACAATTAGTCCCCATTGTTTGCAAAAGTCACTCAATTAGTCCCCATTGTTTGCAAAAGTCACTCAATCAGTCCCCAATGTTTGCAAAAGTCACTCAATTAGTCCCCAATGTTTGCAACCAAACATTGGGGACTAATTGAGTGACTTTTGCAAACATTGGGGACTGATTGAGTGACTTTTGCAAACAATGGGGACTAATTGAGTGACTTTTGCAAACAATGGAGACTAATTGTGGGACTTTTACAAACAATGGGGACTAATTGTGGGACTTTTGCAAACAATAGGGACTAACTGAATGACTTGTAAAACAATAGGGACTATTTGTCTAAAATTTCTAAACAATGGGGACTATTTGTCCAATTTCCTCTTACAGATACCATGTAAAGGTTTATTTGCCCTCACATTATGGAGCCTTCTGCATTTACATTTAAAGATAAATAGAACAAATAGTCCTTATTGTTTACAAGTTTTGAACAAATACTCCCTATTATTTTAAAAGTCACGCAGTTAATCCCCATTATTTATAAAAGTTTCACCAATAGTCCCCAATATTTCAAAAGTTACTATATTAGTCCCTATTATTTGCAAAAGTCTCTCCATTAATCTCCAATATTTGCAAATGCATTTGCAAACATTGAGGACTAATAGAGAGACTTTTACAAACAATGAGAACTAATGGAAAGACTTTTGTAAACAATAGGGACTAACTGAATGACTTGTGAAACAATGAGGACTATTAGTGAAACTTTTGCAAATAATGGGGACTCACTATATGATTTTTAAAATAATGAGGACTATTTGTCAAAAATTGGTAAACTATAGGGACTATTTGTGAGATTTGCCCGTTTTGCAACACAAGTAGTTTGCAGGAAGTAACAATTCTAGGTAGGATATACATAATGTCATCTCTAAACGTTTGAATGAGTTGAGATGATTAGGTGGGTTCAACTTCCACGTAGATAACTCTCAGTCATGACATCCTTAACGGGTGAACAACACAGCCATAACTACATAACACCTCCTATGGTACAAAAATCACCAAACACATCCCTTGTAATTTGTTAAACTAAGCATAACACCTTCTTTCATAAAATAAAATAAAATAATTGTCTATTTTAACGAAGAGTGTACTTCACGCACGTTAGATGCAATTATTTATATTTTTTTGCTTAAATAAATTGTTTTTTGAACAAAAATTCCCTTATGAAGATACATACATACATACACATACATATATATACACACACACACACACACACACACAGACACACAAATATATACATATATATATATATATATATATATATATATGTATATATATTATAATATATATATATATATGTATATAAGGAGAAAAGACAAAAAAGAAGAAAAAAACCCCAAGGGTACATAGGCCTTTTAACAAATTCAATTTAACTTTTTTGAAAGAAATATAAGAGGGGGCACGTGTGGTTAGTTTAACAAACCACAAGCAAGGTGTTTAATAATTTTTGTACCACAAAGAAGTATTATGCAATTACGAAAAACTACAGGAGGTCTTGCACAGTTCACCTTATCCTTAACACGAGAAAGCCACTTTCTAAGATCATTCAAGGTTACAGTCAGGTTGTTAAAACCACAATTTCAAAGCATCTTAACAGAGCCAAATAGTGTATCCAAACAAAGCAATCCTCAAAGGTTACAAGGCCCAATATATGAATGCGTAGAAAATAATTCAAATTCCAAAAGATAACTAAGCATCGTTCATGTTAATAAAAGGTAGCGAGCTAAACCCAAGTTTCCATGTAAAATGTGATCAATGGTAATGGTCTTTCAATTTAAGGTCTTGTATTTGAATAGTCTACTTTGATGCAATATATGATTGTACATGTTTATGTATTTATCACATTATAGTTGTGTTGATATTATGATCGAATATATGTGTTCCATATATATGTTTATGCTCTAATTGCAAATCTATTGGTGGCACCATCAATCTCAATCGATTCGTTTGGTTGTTTAGTATTTTAGAGCAAAGCTATACTTCAACTACTAAAAGGGTTAGAGATAGAATTGCACATTTAACAAGCTAGGACTTAATAGCAGTAATCAATTGAGTTTCGGTAATCAACAAGGTTGTTAGGCTTTTAGTTCAACCTTTGCATCAAATTAGAAAACTAACCCAAATACAAGGCTAAGTCATGAGTTTTACTTGCAATCCGATCCCTAGACCACTCCATCACTTAGTTTTATGAAGTCCTAGTCACATTGTTTTTCCTTTATTTGCATTAGCTTTAGATTTAAAAAACAATTTTGCGCAATTTGTTTCCCACATTCACTTAGGCATAATCTAATATAGATTTTAATTTAATTGTGTTGATCTTTATGTATCTCAAGCCAAGCATGAAAAGGGTTGAACCACACGCTTTTGGTTCAAGTGTTATATCAGAATTTCTACCTTTTATGTACAGGAAGGCTATAAAGAAAGTGGAGATTTTATATTTCCCTTCTATGTTTTTAGATAAAAGCTAATGGGGTTGGGTTAATGAGTTATTAAGCGGTATAATCCAATATAAATTTTAATTTTTAAGCACACTCTAACTAAAATAAAATAATTAAGCTAAGGCCCAAAATGTGAAGCATTACATAATCCATAAAACCAACATAACAAACCTATTTAACTGTACCATAATAATATGTACCATTCTCATCCAACATAATAAAAATCTTAAGTTAACAATACAATTGTCTTTTCGTCAAAACAAGATAGCAAAAGCCGAAGTCCTTTTTGATAAGAGTAGGGCAGGGGAAAATATTTGGTCAGTTTGACTGACTGTCAGTCTAAGATGTGTGGGGTCCACCTCATATGAGTGAGACTCATACTCAACCGAAGAGTGACCCGTAGGGCAGCTATATATAAATCCCAAGCTAGTAATCCATAATAATTATCCTCATTATCTGCAAAAGTGTTAACAAAAGAGGAATGAATACAAATTACAGAGTAAACAAAGGTAGGGCTTATTCCCGAAAAGAATAAAAGGATAACTGAAAAGCTACCAAAGCTTAAGATCATAGAATAACCAAAGTACAACAATAGTTGAACAATAACAATAATGCAAAAAATCATTTCAAGGCGCCATCATTAAGTATTCCAAATAACATTTACTTATTCATATCAATATTTAAACAATGCCATGTGGTTACGAAAATAATATCTACTTTGCTTCTTAAAATGTCATTAATATGTGGCTACAATTTTGCTAGCAAGTCTTGTTAAGAATCATGGGCTTCCATTCTAAAATCAATTAGTGCTAAGATAACACACGCGAAAGAAGATTGAACACACATGTGATATAATTTGAGAAGGGTCACACGTGAAAAATGAATAAGACTAAACAATAGGCCTAGATCTGATATCATATTAAGAATCATGAGTTTCCATCTTATGAGGTGATCTTGAAATTTGTGATTTTTTGATGTGGGACAAGTGTATATTCTAACAAGTCTTGTTAGTCAGTAATGAATAAAACGCTTCAAGGCTTCCACTAGATGTATAAAAAAAATTCAAAACACGTAGTGGATCAATAGGATAGTACAATACTTTAACTATTAACCATGTCGATTAATAATACTAACTTGCATTTATTTATCATACTTTTAGGCACAGATTTAAAGTACCATAAATCTCTCTAAAATCATAAACTTTGAAAATAAAGATAAAGTAAAAACCATGTTTTAAAATCTTAAAGAGTTTAAGTTATGCAAGTGAAGTAGCATTTTGATCATAAAAGAATTTTTTTTCCATTAAATGTGCACACTGGATCATCTGCAGTGAAGAGGATATTTTGCAAACTTTGTCCTCAAAACAAATCTTTCCATAAACTAAATTTTTAACAAGCTTGAAGGCAGCATGGATGATTATAAACATAGTAAATATCACTCCGCCCCCCTGTGATATGCAAAAGTATCACGCTACCCCCCTGTATTTACAAAACTATCAAAAACCCCTCTGTATTTTTTGAAACCCGACACACCGCCCCTCTCTGTTTGCTTTCCGTCTCTTTTACCATGAATGGTGCATGTCACGGGCGAAAATAGCAGTTGGGATTGTGTTTTTTCTTTATATGAACCATGATATGACTAAAATGCTCTTGCACCTATCATTACCCACTCTCCCCAGCTCGACCCCCATCAATCCTCCCATACTACCCCTACCCCTATATATGTATAAGACCAAGAAAAAAAATATATGTATATATATATATATGTATATATATATATATGTATATATATGTATATGTATATATATGTATATATATATATATGTATATATATGTATATATATATATATGTATATATATATATGTATATATATGTATATATATATATGTATATATATGTATATACTAGAAAAGAATTGCAAAAAAAAAAAAGTTGCTGGGGGATGGGGGTGGGCAGTGGCGGAGTCAGGAATCTTGGTCAGAGGGTGCATTAGTACACTGAGAGAGGTCAGTGGTGAACTCATAAAAAAACAATGTTTAATATAATGGTTTTTTTCTAAAAAAATCCAAAAAAAGAAAAGAAAAACCACATAATCTTAAGAAGAATTTTGCATAAACGAAACTAACATGTGAATTCTAATTGTGTAAAGATCAAAATTCAGCAACTAGAATATTTTGTTATTAATTACTTGGATTCGTTAGCTTAAGAACTTAACGAAAAACACAAAATTCTACCTTGATCTTGATGGATGAAGATCTACAAGTTTTGGAGACGAAGAACACCTATTGATTTTCTCCTCTATGACCTTCTTCTTTCTTGAAGATGATTAAGAATTGAGAAATTCTTCTTCTTGTTTCTATCTAGCTTAGACGTGTGAGAGGGGGAAGAATTCTCTCTCTTTTTCTCTCAATCTCACGTGTAGTAATATGCATTAAGAGAAATTGAGGTCTCAACCGTGGTGTATCAAAGCATATGAATTTGATTTCATCAGTTCATCCATATATGCTCAAGATACTTAGTAACATGAGGTATATTTTGATCTCTATCTTTGATAGTACCTATTGAAAGATCATACCTCTGTGGTTCGTTCAATATGTGACACACACACTAGTGAGGCTTAGTCCGGAAACCTACCAATGACCAAGGCAGGTCACCATTCACAGGAGACTATCTTACTATAACCTCGATCTTGATGAAGTGCCCAACTCCATAAATTGGTTAGGAACTGAATCTAAAACCAAGTGTCAATGACTTAGACCTTCTGGGCTCGAGCACTGTACACTTAAGTCATTCACTTGTGGTTCAAGAACCTCTATACAAACAATTACACATAAATGAGATAGAGAATATAAATGAATGCTTTCATTAATACTAATAATCACAAACATGTATCCAATGTAACTGAAATGTTATGTATAGTGAGCTTTTGGGCATATTAATCCCAACAGCGTGATCATATCATTAATAATGTGCAATAAAAGCCTATTTCTCCTAGTTATTTTCATGTCTTAAGGGGTATTATCAGCAATTCTTTGTTCGATCCCTTCCCATATTAAATCATGCATAACTACCTTGTCTTCTATCCTCATGGTAGGCCATGCTTGAGCACTATAGTAGTGTTTTCTATCAGTGAGTAAATCAAAGAGTTGGCTTAATAGGGCTTCACTGATCTTAATTCTAATTCCCTTAACAGTGCCATACAAGTTATTTCTTTCACACCCAGTTTCTTCTTCTCGTGTAATATAAAATTTACATTTTAAATCTTCATACATATCACATTCTAAGTGAATAAATGTATTCCAACCTTAAGCATCAAAAAGAGGCAAGATACCAATACCTTAAAAAATGGAGTCAACAATGGTTTTTCTTGAAATCACAGTGCATGCATAGATCTTCTCCTTGCCCAGCATGTTTGGAACCACAAGAGGTGGTGGAGGAGCTTGTTGTTGAAGAGGATTAGGTCTACCTGACTTGCACCTTGAACCTCTCAATCTTGTATTAACCGTGATGAAAATTTATGGAAAATGCAAATATATTGGTCTATACAAAGTGGGTAAACTTTTTATCGGATCAATTTGGAGAGAAATTGTTAAAAAAATTTAAAAAGGTTTCAAAGAGAATTGAATTTGGGAGGAGACAGAAAGCCCTTTATCTTTTGAAATCTCGTTAAAGTCGGTCGAGGGCCTCAACCAGCTTGGCTTGACCAACTTTTACAAATTGTTCAAACTCAAGTCAATCGATGTAGTCGGATTCAGGTTTTGTCCAACTTACCTCATCCAACTTTCGTAGAGAGTTTGAAATAATTTTTCAATGCCGGTTGAAGAGGGCGGAGAAGGGCTTCACTTAGCTTGCCTCACCCGACTTTTGTAGAAAGCAAAAAAATAATTTTCAACCAAGTTTTTGCATTCCTAACTCTCTTTTAATTGAGCAAACTTGATCCTCATACAAAGGTTTTGTAAAAATATTCATTAATTGATGCAAAAATCAACAAATTCAAGTACAATATCAAAAATATTAATGTTGAATTGAATTCTTAGAGAGATTAATAACTCTGGTATTATCACACATAATGGATATCTGATCAAAATTCAAGCCAAAATCAAGTAGTGTTTGCTTCATCCACAAAATTTGAACAACAAAATTACTTACAACTACATATTTGGCTTTGGCTGTTGAAAGTGAAACACTATTTTGTTTCTTACTTGACCAAGATACTAGTGAGTGACTTAGAAATTGACAACATCCACTAATACTCTTCTTATAAAGTTTGCATCCAACAAAGTTCGCATCTGAATAGCCTATGAGATCAAAGGATGTATGCTTAGGGTATCAAAGTCCTAGGTCGAGGGTGCATTTAAGATATCTAAAAATCCATTTCACAGCATCAAGATGAGATTCCATAGGACATGATTGAAATCTAGCATATAAGCACACAGAAAACATGATATCGGGTCTAGAGGCAGTTAAATAGAGTAAACTTCCGATTATACCTCTATATTTCTTTTCATCAACCGATTTACCTTTTTCATCTTTATCAAACTTGGTTGATGTATCCATGGGAGTTCCTAATTCTTTTGCTTCATCAAGTCTAAATTTTTTGATCAATTCTCTTGTATATTTGGCTTGGATGATGAAGATTTCTTCATTCATTTGTTTGATTTAAAGTCCAAGGAATAAATTTAGCTCCCCTATCATGCTCATCTCAAATTCTCTATGCATACTTTTAGAAAAGTTCTCACAAAAGGAGATATTAATAGCATTGAAAATGATATCATCCACAAAAATTTGGACAAGCAACAAGTCATTTTCATTTCTTCGTACAAATAAAGTGGAGTCCAATCTACCACGTTCAAAATCATTTTCTAGGAAAAAATCACTTAATCTTTTATACCAAGCTCTATGTGCTTGTTTTAGAGCATAAAGAGCTTTTTCAAGTTTAAAGAGATGGTTTAGAAAGTATAAGTCTTCACAATTCAGTGGTTGTTCAACATAAACCTCTTCTTCGATAAAGCCATTTAAAAATGTACTTTTAATATCCATTAGATACAACTTAAAATTCATAAAGCAAGCAAAAACAAGTAGCATATGAATTGATACCCTTGAGCTACAAGTCTAGCGTTATTTCTAGTGATTATTCCTAATTCATCAAGTTTGTCTCTAAATACCCATTTGGTGCCAATAACGGATTGATCATTAGGTCTATCAACTAACTTTCAAACTGATTTAATTCTTCTTGCATAGCCATGATCATCATCAAGCAAGGATTCTTTTACATTTTTTGGTGCAATTTGAGATAGGAATACAATATATTCACAAAAGGATTTTAAATTAGATCATGTTCTTACATCTTTTGATGTATCACCAATAATTTGATCATTTGGTTGATCTTTTACAAACCTCCAACATCTTGGTAAATCTTGATCGTCCATTGTTGGTTGGTTATTTGTTGTTAGTTTTTCTTCTTGAATGGATGTATCCTTTGAATTGCTTGAAGATACATCATTCTCTTGAATTGATGTGATAGGTTGATCTTGAATATTTTCTTAAATACCTACATCGTCATCATCCTTTCTCGGCGTAAATGGGTCAAATTTGTAAAAATCAACATGCATTGATGCTTCAACTACTAAAGTTCTTTTGTTATAGACTCTATAAGCTTTACTTTTAGTTTAATAACTGAGAAATATTCCTTCATCGAATTTGGAATCAAATTTCTAAGATGATCCCTACTATACAATATAAAACATTTGCAACCAAATGCCTTAAAGTAAGCAATGTTAGGTGCTCTACCTTTCCAAAATTCATAGGGGGTTTCCTTGATGATTGCCATAATTAAGACTCTATTTAGCAAATAACAAGCCGTATTAATGGCTTCACCCCAAAAATATGTAGGCAAGTTTTATTTTTTCAACATTGTTCTTGTCATTTCTTGTAAAGTTTGATTCTTCCTTTCTACAACCTCATTTTGTTCGAGAGTTCTTGTAAAGCCCCGAACATGACCCATATGCGTAATTATGTGTTTATTTGATGTTTACGTGCAAATTTCGTGTTTAATTGATTAATTGAGCAAAATTATGTGTTTATTTATTTTAGTAAATGATAAATGTGCATTCATACTATTTCATAAAGATTTTAGTGAAAATTGTACACCTAAGCCCGGGGTGAAATTTAAAATATTTTATTTTTCGAATTTCATATTTTATTCTCATTACATACTTGACTTCATGCATTCGTTCATTAAAATTATGTGAATAGCATTTCGGGAACGTGTATTAATAAATTGATTTGTGTAACAAATGAATAGTGTTGACTAGTAGACTTTTTGGCATTTTAAAGCATTTTTCCTAAACTAAATAGTATTTTCCCACTCAAACAACTCTTCCATTGACTTGGTTTGACTTTCATTTAACCTATTATATACACAAAATAACAAAATAATTGCACAAAGCTTCTTTTTTCTCTCTTTCTTGGCCGAATTTCTTAAGGGTTTTGCAATAGTGATTTTCTTGCATTTTCAACAAATTGAAGGTGAAAGGGGTGGTTCCAAGGGCCAACGCGGATATTTTTGAACTCGTCTCATCTTCTACTTCGCATCTACCATTTATTTTTCAACTTTCGGAATGAAAAATTGAGAGGGTCTCTTTCAAAAAATGATTTAAATTCATTTTTCTATGCGTTAAATTGTTATTATTGTGTTATATTCTTGCTAATTAGGTCTTATGGCACATGTTTACCATTTTATAATTTGTTTTTAGTGTACTTTATTTTGTGATGAATAGTAGTTGTGTTTTATGTTGAAAATGCTTAATTTGATGTCTAAACATGGTTCTTATCATTTATTTATTGTCTATACATGCTAAAATATCATTGTAGCTTAGTTGAATAGATTAGAGATGAGTAATGGTGCAAAAATGGATGTGGTGCGTTGGCTAAAATTTTAATGGTTATACGTTATTATTGTCATTTTGTGGTCATAGGTGGTGTAGTCTTGGGCTGTCCATATATGCTATAAATGTATGTTTTGGGGTGTTGAATGTTGGGTGAAAATGAGGGTAGGTGAAGGGTTTTGATTGGTTTGAAGAGTAAAGTTGTCTAACTTGTGTTTTTCATGCCTAAAGTTAGTTAAAATGTTGTTAGAATGTCTCTTTTGTGTGAATGAGTTGTAATGTCTTGAAATAATGTTAATATGTCTTGGTTGGGTAAAGGGGAAAAACATATGAAATGTGGTTAAGTGTATAGATTGCTTGGTTATTAGATTGATAAATGCTTGAGGTTATGTGTTGTAGAATCTAGGATTCTAACTTGATGGAATATGTGTTACTTGAATGTGGAGTCTAATGTGGTTAGAGTTCTTTGTATGTAAAGTGTTGTTTAATTAAGGTGTCATATGATTGCATGATTAGTTAGCTTATGAAATGCATGCATATGAAATGTAAGATTAGGTAACCTACTTTGTTACCTAGTCTATGCGTGGTTATGTGATATGAAATGCTATATGATATGAATGCGATGCGATGCGAGTGTGAATGCGTATTATGTGTTATATGCGAATGTGAAGGTGTGTTATGTGTTATATGTGCATGCTTGTGTGAACGTGATGCGATGCGAAGGGTTGCAACCTTTAAAACAGACACGGTCGGTTGGAGTCACCCTCGGCGGCATTGGGCTTGCCAAGCAATGACACGATCACCAGGGTTCTATTCCCTATCCCGAATGGATGGAGTATTCCATAAGGGTCTGGGTCGTAGTAGTCGAGTCAGTGTACCCACAAAGTGCACTTGGTGTAAAGGGGATCGTGTTTGCAATGGTGTAAAGGGGAACAACATCAACAGAACGAGCGTATCCTTTTTTAATTGTTTACTTTCCTTGTACTATTGAAGCGTTATTTACTTATTGCATTTTATGATGTGTCATGGAATGCTTTCGAAAATGTTTTCAAAAGACAAAATGCGTTTCAAAACCTCCCTGCATCCCCCCTCACTGAGCTATGTGCCGGTTAGCTCACCCCTCTTTACCCCCTTTCAGGTGATCGAGATTTAGCATACGTGGATTATGTGTCTCCCGAGCATGTGGACAAATCAGAGGCTTGATGTGTTTATTGATGTTGTATTCATGAGCTTAGATGATGTTGTTTATTTCAATGCTTAAATATTCGTTGTATTTATGTAAATATGCTAAGTAGTTTATTTTAAAGTTTATAGGACTCGATTGTAAAATGATGATTAAGAAGTGTAGTGTGACGGACGGCAGGGTATTGAATGTATGTGAATAGCTTGAGCATGAAATGTTGGGATTGTTTGTTGTTATTTGAAGTTTTGTGCAGGTGATATGATTTGGGATAGTGCCTTGTTTCAAACGTTACCATGCCGAATTTCCTTCGCGTCTCGACGTGGATCCTAGGAGGGGTCGGGTAGGGACGTTTCAGTTCTAAGAGCCGAAAAGTTATGCTCAATGCTATGTTCATCACAAAAGTTCATAAAAGGAGAATTCACATATTTCGTGTCATTATCATGAAAAATGCAGGTTATAAAATAGTCTTTCTCATTTTGCACTTTTCTACACAACTTGACAAATTCATTGAATGCATCATTTTCGTGGGAGAGAAATATGACCCATGTAAACCTAGTAAAGTCATCTAACACAACAAATACATATCTAGATCCTCTTAGACTAACCACATCTATTGGTCTAAAAAGGTCCAAATGAAGTAATTGTAATACTTTTGATGTAGTTACTTTATTTATAAATTTGAAGGATGCTTTATGTTGTTTACTATATTGACATGCATCATATAATTTATTATTTTCAAATTTCATCTTAGGCAATCCTTTGACAAGCTCACTTCTAGATAAGTTTATAAGTGAGCTAATGCTTACATCTCATAATCTTCTATGCCATAACCAAGAATTATCACTTGTAGAAACTAGACATGTAATATTTTGGCAAGTAAGTTCTTTAAAGCCAATAGTATATACATTTTCACACCTATTTCCACAAATAACACATTATTTAAATTCACATAAACAATGCAATAAAAGGCTTTAAATTCAACTCTATAGCCATTATCACAAAATTGACTCACACTAAACAAGTTATGCTTTAATCCTTTCACAAGAAACACATTATGAATAGAGAAAGAATTTTTGTTACCAAGGCTACCTCTTTCAATAATTTTTCCTTTTCCATTGTTACCATAGCTCACGCATTTTTCTGCCTTCTCATTTAGTTTGTAAAAAACGGATCTCTTTTCGATCATGTGTCTTGAGCATCCATTATCAATTACCCTACTTTCTTCATGATTGGTCCTTTCTTGGAATACCTACATACAAATAATGCACATTTTTCTTTTTAGGTCCTCAACTTTAAGGGTCCTTTCATGTTAATGTCATCCCCTTACACATCTAACAATCCATTTAGATTTAAGCCAAGAGGGGATTTTTGAATCTCTATCAACTATGTTCCTATATTTGCAATGTGAAGCAATATGACCATGTTTTTCACAATAAGTGCAAGTTTTGTATGGCCCTTTCGATGTAAAAGCTTCATTTGAAGATGATGATACTTTAACAAAATAATTTTTGAGAAATTTATGTTTTGTTAAAGGTTCAGAACCAATGCCACTTTTGTCAAAAACTATTTTTTAAGATCCTACCATTTTATCCAAATTCTCTTTTCCTTTTGTAAACTTGGCTCGACTCATGTTCAAATTGTTTATTTCCTTTTCCAAGGCTTCAACCTTTGCTTCAAGCTTTTCTTTTGAACTATAAAGTTTAAGATTCACACTATGCATGCTCTTGTTATCTTCATGAAGTTCATCATTTTCTTCTTTCAAATCATCTTTCTCCCTTTGAAGGCATTTCACTTTTTTTTGAAGATTTTTATTTTTTGAGAGAGCAAGTGCTAAATCATCATGCAATTTTGAAAAAGCATCTTAGAATTCCTCTAATGTATAATCATCATCAGATAAAAGTATTGCAATAATTTCATATAGTCATTTTTGGACCAATAGATGTGGTTGGTCTAGGAAGATCTAGATATATATTTATTCTTAAATGTCACGTCCTAGTGGTCTTTAGGGCATACTAATCTCAATATAGGCTTGGTAAATCCATGCATGCTTCCAATGGTCGAGACCCTCTAAAGGACAAAGGGGACCCTCGGATCTTAAATATTTTGAACCTTATATTAACAGCTTAGGATCTTATATATTTGTCTTCAAAATTCGATTTATTCTTGTAGGATAATTGAGTTTGTCAATACACTCCTTCATGTATGACCTATGATTGAATGTGAAATTAACTACATGGTACAAGCAATGAATTTGGAAGAGTTGCATACCAAAGGTAGACGTGACTCAATGACGTGGTATACGGAGGAACAAATTTAAAGAGTTGCCCACCAAAGTCAATTGCAAGAATGGATCAAATGTGGATGAATAATATTAGACCAATACCTTAAAGTTCTATCATAAAATCGTGTAGTGTTAAGTATAATGTCTCAAGATCTTATATACCGATATTAAAAGTCTTGTAATTTATCCATATGAAATTGGAATCAACTACATGTAACTGAAAATTGTAGCGCACTAGCTAGACACATTATACCTGGGAGGGCAAATTAGAAAGCTTACGTCGTAATAATCTCCTATACTTGAGAAGATGATATATTGTTCCATCAAATCGCTTTTATGTTTCAAGTGTAAACATCAGAATTTGAAGGAGCTTCCACCATTTCTGACCATATTTAAGGCGGTATTATAATATGTAATTTATGTCTGAATTCAATGAAAGAGAAACTTCTATGAAACCGCGTGGATTAGGGTGGATACTGGATATAACTAATGAAAACGAAATATATTTATAAAAAAAAGAAAAATATTACTGCCAACTTTTAAAAAAGTAAAAGTGGATAACATTGTATGATAATTTCCTAACAACTTCGAAAAAATTCCTTGAATAGTAACCCTAATAGGTTATGAGGTCATCACTATATAATCAACAAACCTAGGGTTAGCCTTGCATTAGCTTTATATTGAACCCTCCTTTCATCAGTATTAAATAAAAAACTTTCCATAAATAAAACAAAAACCACTAAGCTTTTCGCTGTACGCAAAACCCTCAACAAGAACTTTAAGTCCACGGAAATGTATTCACAAGCCATTTCAGGCTCTGAACTTGAACTTTATGAATCTACAAAACAGTTTCTAATGAATGATAATTATATGTCAGATGCTTTTCCAGAGTTTAGCTCATGCGATGCCTCATTATATGACAATGCGTTGAACATTGATAGCCCCCTGGTGATGGAGAATTCTAGAAATTTGGTCATGAATAACAATGAGATGCATGTGGAGGAGAAGGACACAGGTAAGGAATTAGTCACTCCACAAGAGTGGAAGCGATACAGGGGTGTGAGGAGGCGGCCATGGGGGAAGTTTGCAGCGGAGATGAGAGACCCGAATGAGAAAGGAGCAAGGCTTTGGCTAGGAACATACAAGACAGCAGAGGATGCAGCGTTGGCTTATGATCAAGCCGCGTTTAGATTGCGCGGCTCGCGAGCTTTGCTTAATTTTCCAAACTTGATTGGCTCGGACATGGTGCAGCCAGTTAGAGTGAATCCAAGAAAGCGATCAGCCCAATTTGCATCTTCATTCAAGAAGAGGAAGACCGAAGGATGCGCAGCTGAAGCAGAATAAATTAGTTGTTAATATTGTGTCATGCATGCATGTCTTTTGCATGACTTGCTGATTTAGAACAAGAATAAGGTAAATCTCAGAAATGATTTTTATCATGTCCTTTAATTTGCATAACTTGCTTATGTAGAAGAAACTAATTTCTAAGCTTTGGAAAGATGTGCATCCTTTCCATTAATTATGAAGTAATCTTCCAATTATTTTATGGAAGAGTAATTTATTAATTATCTTTGCTTATAATAGAGGGTCAGATTTAATTACTCCACCCGCTGAGGTTCGGATTTACTCTATCTCAATACTCACTTAAGCGTAATACAAATACGACATAGTTTTACACTTCGTTAAAAAATTTATTGAAAAAATTATATAAATCTATAAAAATTGAAGAAAATGATATAAATCTAGAAAATATAAATGTCATAACAACAGTTTGTGTTTTTAATATCTAAAAAGTTCTCATCAAGGTTGAACCTTTTCGCTAAAAACATGAAGGGAGAGAACTTGAAAATAAGATAAAATGATATTTATATTATTCCTTGCCACTCCCCCCCTTCCCGGCCTCATCCAAAAAAAAAAAAAAAAAAAAACTCCCTCGCTTCACTATAGTTTCTTGATGCAGTATAGATTTTGAATTTTCAAAACCAATATTTGTGTTGTACAGAAATTACTCTAGCAAGCTAATAATTTTTATTTTGTGACAAAGAAAATCGTCTGTTTTAGTAAGCTTTCACTTGATGTTAGTGAGGAAGAAAATTTTTCAGAAACTTGATACTGCCAACCTTAGTTACAAAGCTTATGTTTTGTATTCGTATATATAAAATATACTCATATTTCAAAAAGTAGTTTTATAAAATTATGTATTTTTAGTGTTAAATTTAAGCGAATATTGAGTTGATACTTCTTCTTTTGTTGTTGTTGTTGTTGTTGTTGTTGTTGAGTATCAGCGAAGCTAACCATTTATTTTACCAAAGGCACTAAACTTGCATTGAACAAATTTTTGAGTTTCAATTTATCCACAATTAGTTTTTCTAGTTACTTATGAAGGATTTGCATTTTTATTTGGGCAAAATTGTAATTTCCCATTCCATTTCTATAAAACATAATATTTTCCACATAAACTGAATAAAATAATATGTATATTTTGGTCCAACTCGCTCCTTTTGGCCAAATTTTCCACTCCAAGGTCTTTGATTCTGTGGCTAAGAGTTCTTTCTTCATTTGATTTTACCAAAAAGTATGTTATTCATACATTATAATTGATTAATTGAAGAAGAGATTCATAAGTAGCCTAGTGGCGGGTTTACTACCCTGGCAGTTGGAATACTAGAGTTCGAATCTCATAGGAGTAGAGGAAGGTAAATAATAAATAGATTAATTAAAGAATGATAGAAACCCTAGACTTGGGAATTTAGGGTAAATAGCATATCTACTTTTGGTCTTGTAAATAATTGTTAAAAATTTGACTGATAGAAATGGTGTGAAAAATGATAATTTCACCCAACTAGGTATGAAAATTCGTTAAAACTAAAATGGAGTAGGTAAAATGAAACCAAAATAAAAAATAAAAAATCATTGGGTGATGTGAAATGAAAAGAAAAGTTTAGTGAGCAATTTGATGTTTCGTGCAACTTTAGTAGTCCATGGAGTAATTTACCATTTATGTGTCGTTCTCCTAGAAGGGTAATCAGAAGATACTCCAATTATTTTTTAATTGGATTGAATCCAAATCCTTTGTGAAGATTGCATTTTTGTCTTTCTTTTTTTTTTTTTTTTTTGCATTTTGTGCCTATTTCTTTGATAAGAGACACTTATTGTGTGCATATGACTTTCTTTCATTTTTTGAATTAACATAACAATAAATTAGTTTTTAGCATACACTTTAAACATGTGTAACATAAAAAAGCTTAAATGCAATTTTTTGGAAAGGTAATGTGTTATTTGAAAATTTCTTTTAGTACAAATGATAAACCTATAATAACTTCTACCACCAGTCCCAGAATCGAATTCAACCTATGTTCAAGTACTGTGTGGAAGAGAGCTATTATAGGCACAACTAATAGATAACTCCCTTAGAAAAGGCATCAAAATTGGTATCTCAGTAAAAGCCCCATGAATGACTCACAATTTCCTATTAAGATCCTTCATGGTATCTTACAGCATAATAAGCAATTTCTTTTTTCTGTTTCCTTTGTGTCGTTCAAGCATGGATAGGCCAGGTATGATTTTTCATATTCCTCATAAATATGAAGTATTCATAATTGATCAGCTCCTCACGGCACCGCTTCTTGCTTTTCATGAACTCGTCTCCCCCTCAAAATCATATTCAACTTTAAAATTCTATCTCTAGCCTTGTAACTTCAAATTATTCTACACGGTAATAATTCTTGCAGAAAGAAGATAAAGAAGTGATGGTTTCATGAAGAAAATAGCACGAAAATAGAATAAACGAAATGAAAAGTTTAAGTTGAATAAATTTTTCCAGAAACTAACGACAAATTGAGATGATGAGCATTGTTGTAATTTAAGATATACGCATCAAGGACGAAATTTTTAATTATAGAAGCTAGGCTTTACCCTAAAGTTGAAACTATATTTGATGGGCCCCCATATCAATTTTGGCAAGTCCTATCTCATCTATTAATTTCAAATATATAAATTCTCGTTTATTAAGTTCCCAAATAGTCAAATACATTAACAGACAATGAAAATTTGAAACTCAGGGAGAATGAAAGTTTGACACTTATCCCTCAACTTTTCTCCCATCTTGGAGATATATAGGAAAATAAATTCGGAGCCAGACATTATTAGGCTATTATATTTTAGAACACACAATTTTATCACAGAGAGTTCAAATACTATTTTGGTTTGCTTAATGCTATAAGTGCTTCTCAATTCGACCCTAAATAAAAAAATGCTTATCAAAGTAGTAAAATTTTTGTACCCTTGGCAACATAGCTTTAAACACTTCCAAACACTTTTGGGAGAGGCGAAATATGTCTTAAGGGTTTAGTGTCTAACATTCTAAATGTATTATGCAACAACAATTTTGTGTTAACTTTGCCAAAGCTTGTACGTTCTAATTTTGCAGATTTTATTTTTGTTATATATATTCTAGATTTTATTTTATCGGACACCTTATAATGCTATACATAGAACTTTTGTAATATTAATTCTGTGGTATTCTTTCTTGTTAATTATATTATCTTATGTCATCTCGCTACAATATAATATTATTTGGAGTCATTTGAAAGTTCTCATATTTATTATTCCATCGTTACTTCAACAAGAATTTCGGAAAGTTATTGTTTTTTTTTTCTTTTTTGCTCGGTCAGCAAGAATCAATTTATTCCACTATCCAAAAACGTTGGTAAAGCCAGTACATCTATGTCAATTGTCAAATACAAAAATAAAAACCTTGAAAGTAAGAGAGGATCTCTAAAAAATTCCACTCAATACAAAGTGCCCTATTAATTGTATTGTTCCTGAATTTTCTCCCCGTTAACAGTTTGAGGCGAACCACCTCCTGGATCTATATAAGAATTTGTTCATCATTTAAGAACTTATTGGTAAAAATACGAGCATTACGTTCTGCCCAAATGAGGTAGATTCATGAGCATTACGTTCTGCCCAAAGTTAGTGTTTGGTTTGCCTAAAAATTGCCTTATTGTAATAGAAGGTAATTTTCTGGTCTTTTACTTCCTAATGTACCAACTCACACAAGTGACTTAAGAATTGGATAGCATGGACAAATTAAGAACCCTTCTTGTCCAAAAACCCTTCTTGCATATCATTCTTATTTCGTATTGAATTTGTAGCTTATGCTGCCTTTGGCAACTTTTAGTATTTTTCTAGAACACGGCATTGTCAGAACTCTACCTCCTCGTTTGTATATTTTGTCAAAAGAGTAGCATATTATGGAGTGGATATTGCCGCTTCCTTGAGGATATTTGTGAGTTGCTCAATAATCATAATTGGTGTGACCTCCACAGACATATATAACCCGTAATCTTTACCACCGCCCGAAAATAATGAACTGTTTTCGTAGGGTGAATTTAGGAATTTTTCTTACTAAGATTAAAATACATAATTTTTTAATTAAATGAATATTATTTTTTTCAGTGGGGACTAATTAATTTTTTGACTTAAAACACATAGCGATTATTTTTGTTTTTTGAGAAATGATAGAATTTTTAAATAGCCCCCACTGGCACTAATGTACATCTGCCATTGCGTTTCCATGCTTTATACTAGGACAAACGGTGTCATGCCTCTATTTTGTGTTTGCATACGACTAGTATTATAAGCTTGAAAATAATTATATAAAACTTTAAATCAAGTAACTCAAAAGATGTAATTCAAGTTGTTACTTAAATTCACAATACTAATTAATAAACTACTTACATGTCATATCTCATACTAACGACTGATATCACATTCAATTAAGGATCTAAGGTGCTCTGCAAGCACATAGCCACTCAACACTGACATGGACTCTAAATATCAGTCATATTTTCAAGCTCAAAAATGTAACAACTCAAGTCCAAAAGAAGAGCCCATCACAAAAGACTAGTCTGTTAGGTAGAAGAACCCTTTGTACTTAAGAAGTACCCTTTGTGAGAGTGATATTTTTATGTGGGATCATTACATTCCACCCCCTTTAAATTAAGAATCAACGCCCACGTCGGGCAAGCCTATCGACACTGGCCTAGCGGTAGCCCTTTCCCACTAGTGGCTACACTCGTCTACCAGTATTCAGTGTAATACTTACCACACCTTAATTCATCATATAGTCACCTATCAACACTACCCCGGCGGTAGCCCTTTTCTTTTGGCGGTTGTACTCATCTATCAGTATTCAGTGTGGTATGTTAATACACCTTAATCTAACCTATAGTCTCCCTTCTATGGAGTCCACTCTCAATAAAATCACTAATTAATATAACAAAATAAGTCCAAGAATGTAATAACTCAATCCCAAAGAGAGACTCTATCCCAAAAGACTAGTCTGTCAGGTGGGAGAACCCCTTGTACTTAAGAAGTACTCCTTGTGAGGGTGATATTCCTATGTGAGATCATTATATAACCACTCAGTACCGACATTGGCTCTAAATATCAATCATATTGTCAAGCTCTTAGTACATCTCTTCAGTCAGTAGTGTTATAAACTTGAAAATAATTGTTGTGGGTCTAATATGAGAGTAATTTATAGGTTAGAGCTGTTAATTTAAGTAATAACTTGGGTTAATTATTTTAGTTTATTGAATTTCCAGATTAAGGTACTAACTACTTTGAGCCCATGGCACTTTACGGGGTTGAGATTCTATGCACATAATGATGATTGTATCCCTAATAAGAGGGTGTTTAGTTCATGAAATCTTATAAGATTCTCAACAATGTGAAGTCTAGAATATGATATTCACATATTTTGTTCACATAATAAAAAAAGGTTCCTGGGAATAAAATATTTTCATAATTTGCTCAATTTTATTTCCATGTGTGGGGGTGGGAATCTCACATTCCCAAGTTGTAAGAATATTTTGGAGAAAATAAAAGCTACAAATACTTACTTAAAAATATAAAAATAAAATAATTCAAAAAATAAAAATAAAGTATAATAAACAGAAAAAATAAAATAATAAAATAACAAAAAATATATAAAAATAAAACAAATAGAATATAAGTTATTAAATTCATAGAATAAATATTTAGAAAAATAAAATAAAAAATAAAATAAACAAAAATTATTAAAATGTTAATTTAAATTAAAATCTTATAATTTATTTAAAATTATTTTTTAAATGATAGGTTATAAATTTTAGATTTTTAATTTAAATTTAAAATATAAAAATAGAAATAGAAAAAAATAAAATAATTTTTAAATTTTAGTTTTCATTTTTTTAAAAAAAATATATATTTACTTGTATAAATAGGTTAGACATTTTTTTGTTTCCGTTTTGGCAAAAGTATACAAAGTGTATCATGACCTGTATACATTTTATGACATTTTTGTTTTTTTGAGTTAGGGGCAATGTTGAAAAATTGTCCAAGATTCCTAAGAATATTGAATTTAGACAAACTTAATAATATAACATTTCTACAAATTTGCAAAATATTTTTAACTTACCAAATAGTTTAATCACAATCCCGGGAATAACATTCTTGAAAGTATCATTTTCAAAAATGTATTCTCGAAAATTAAAAATTATTCTGTGAACCAAATATACCCTAAGGATGATAGGTTCTCCTCGTATTAGCATGAACCATAATACCAGTGTGGTTCATGGGTTACTTTTTTTTTTTTTTTTTTTAGGGAGGCCTTAGGCCATACAACGTAGTTATATTTTACACTAAAAAGACTCAAACTCACAACCTCTCTCATGTATAGCGAATTACATATCACTAGACCAAAGTTCAAATGACAGTTCAGAGGTTACTTTTAAACGTACAACACATGTTCCATTTGCGAACTATAGTTCTTTGCCAAGCAGGTCACGAATGAAAAGATTACTTTCTTGAACGAATATAATTCGAAATGGTTAATTAGCTTTCTTACAGTTTGGACAACAAAAGAATTGAGATAAATAAAATGGTGAGTGGTCCTCATATTCATAGCTCAAATGTAGATGGTCAACATCCCCGAACTTATACATCTATTTTGGAACCTAGTTAATTGATGCAGATCCACAAATGGGTCATGAGATCATCAGTTTGAACTCTTAACTTTTGTCTTTTGATAAGGAAAAAATAACCGGCCAAATCTATGAAAAGCGGCGTATCATTAATCGGGTGCAAGTCTACGTGCTCAGATAAAGGACTTTTACCCAAAAAAAAAACAAAAAGGTAAAGAAAGACTTGATCCAAAATACTAGTCATTTAGTCTAGTGTGAATCTTATTTTAAATATAACAGGTTTTGAAATTTATTTTTCGTATAAATTTTTTTTGTGATATAAAATGTCTTAGGTTCTATTAATTTTTTTTTTTTTTTAAAAAAAAAAGAAGAAGAAAAACCTGACCCAAAAAGGGAAAAAAAAAAAACCGAAGGCAAAGTAAGAAGGGGTTTTTTCTTTTGTTTTTTGTTTTTTTTGGTCGAAAGAAGGCTTATTTATCTTAGCCGCTCATAAATGATCATTTTTTTGGAATAGTGTTCCGATACTGTGATGTCTCACCACAGGCAGCAAATGTCTCGAGGCATGGGCCCCACAACCTTCCATTAAGTCGAGAAATATTCTGTTGGTAGAGAAATAAGGAACATGAATGCACACAAAGCAACATTAAGAGCAACTCTGCTAGATTTTTTATTTTTTATTCTATAATAAAGAGTAAAATTAATATTTTTTATTTTTAATTTTATTCTAATAATATTTTTTATTTCAAATTCTCTATTAATTTTACTCTAAAATTTTTTTATATTTTAACTAAACTCATTACTTAACAACCTCTTTTTTATCTTTAATTTTTAATTATTAATAATTAGATCGTAATAAAATTATAATATTAATATAATTTTTAACATTACGTGTAGGCTGGAACACCAACAAAAAAAAAATTCAACCTATTGCCCTAACTCATTTGAAGTCCTGTTGCTTGACAAATTAGAAAGGAAAAAAAGCATGTAGGACAAAAACAGTGCAGGACTATAAAAGAAAAGCATGGCGGTGCTTTGTTGAGCCTGACAAACAAAAAATAAAAAGTGTAACGAATAAATTTCGCTCGCTTGTCCCAGCGAGCAAACAGAAGTAATTGAACAGCTTTCGCTACTTGTGTTCGACCGGTACTTTGGCTAAAAAGTTTAAATAAAGATAATATTTTTAATGTTGTTCACCATTTCACTATGTTTACTACTTGAAATTAAGAAATTCACACAAAATCGCTCCCACTCATTTTAAATACTCTAAAAATATATATATTGTAAAGGTAATTTAATTTAAAAAAATTAATTTAGCCCCCATTTTTTTTATTTATGTATATTAGTGTTAAATTGTGTAATTTTAATCCCTATTAATTAAAATTTTAAATGCGTCCCTAGATTTACTATTTACCAATAATGGTTACAATAAATTTTTACATAAAGAAAAATTAAATCCTCAATCAAATGACTCCGTACGGGAATAGCCAACCGACTTCCTATAAAAGACAGTTTCACTCTCAGATTAATATCCACACCTAAAGGTGGTATTTGGGCCGGGCCGACACAGGTCCAGTTCAGCTCAACACATGAAAATTCAGGCCCAACCCACCTCGAATGAAAGTGAATTCGACTTGGTTCAACCCACCATATATAGGTGGGCCGAGCTTGGTCTTATATTTTTAGACCCAGCTCATTTGTGCCCATACCTAGCCCATAAGCTCAGCCCAGCCCAACTCGAACCCAGCACAGGACCAACTCGAACCCAGCTCAGGCCTAATTCGAATCCAGATAAAGCTCATCTTTAGATTATAATTTGTACATGTAATTTTTCTTATAAATAGTTAATATATTCAACTTCATTTTACTACAAAACTATATATTTATTTTACTACCTATTGTCTCTTTATTTTACTACAAGAGAATACACAATATCTATGGCTATGAGGGGATGAAAATCTTTCACAACGATTACATTTAAATGTTTGGAATTATTTTTCTTACCTTGAACAATATGGCTATGTAATTTGTAACTATTGTGAACGTAAATATATATTTCGTCATTAATTTGGAACTGGAACGCTTGTAAGACATCTTGTATATCAACACTCAAATGTTTCAAACTATTGTAATCCTCAACCACCGCCACCACCACCACCAACAGGCCTAGCACCCGCACAAGGAGCATAATAAAATGAAGAACTTCTCCACCAACTTTTTTCAAGCATTTATATAATGTTCTTTTTTTATGTTTATTAGTAATGTATCCGTATTTCGTGAACTTGTGCTTTGTTAAGTAATGTTTTATCATTTATCTTAATATTATCAATCAACTTATGTCTTGTTAATTGTTAAATTAACTTTTTCGTAAAAAAAAGTTAAACTTAAGCTTTTTTCATTATTAATCTAATTATCAAAATTCAGAACACACTAATAAAAAATAAAAAATAAAAAGATGGGCTGGCCCAGTCCAGCTCGAGACTCGTAGTAGTGGGCTCGTGAGCCGAGCTAGGTCTTATATTTCAGAAATTGAGCACAGCCCAACTCAGCCCACTAAACATATATGCCGAGTTGAGCTCATTTTTCTTAACCCACGATTCAGTCGAGTCGTGCTAGGCTGGCCCATTTGCCAGCTCTATCCATACCCCGCATGAAAAAAAAAAAAAAAAAATCTTCTTACATCTACTTTTATTAGGGTTGGACCTCAACTTGTTTTCACGGATTTGGATTTGGACTTTGAGCCAAAAAGTTATGTGTGGAATATAGGGATTGTCAACTGTTACATCATTCACAACAATCAAATCTTGTTTATAATATCATAACATTATAAGTAAATTTATTTCGATTAGAAGGCGTTTGGTTTGTGAAATCTTATAGGATTATCGGGTTTGTGAAGTTAGGAATGTCATATTCTTATCTTTGGCTTGCATAATAAATATTCCTGATATAACACATTCCTGGAAATCTAATATTCTCATAATTTTCTCAATTTTCATTTCTTTGTGAAGGGCAGGAATCTAACATTTCCAAGTTGTGGGAATGTTTTATAGAAAAAAAAAACCCACACTAACTAGAATTACCTTTCAGATTACTTATATGTCTCGGCTTCTTTTTCATAAACTCAGGTTATTTCTAAAAAGATTAATAAAGTGTATTGTGACTTGAATATCATCTTTCTACTATATATTTCTCTTTTTAAGTTTTAATATTATTGAAAAATTGTTTAAGATTCCCAGGAATATTTTGAACTCTGAAAGCGTATTAATGAATGATATGGTATAGAGATGTGGTATAAGAGAGTCTGAAATAAGAATGGGTCGCACATAGATGTTTAATGTAAGGTCAAGGACCCAACTCTGATAGCTGAGTTTACATTTTAAAATAAATGGATACTAGTGAAGCAATCCAAAATCTTATATACTAATCTTTTTCTAACACTCTCAGTGGCATGTCTCATGTCGGTCAAGGGCAGCCAAAGGGATGACTACGAGTCTACGACGACTGGAGACCGAGGCCGAGAGTCGCGAGAATGGTAAAAAAAAATTGTGGAGAAGTTGAGCGGGAGGGGAAAAAAAATTAAGAAGAATTTGATAGCTTAGCGTGAAGAGGCAGGAAACGAAGAATTTGATCGCTTAACGTGAATGGAAAATCACGATGACCAAGAGCTTATAGCCCTTTTTTTTTTTTTTTTTTTTATAATTTGGTCTGATACCATGGATGCACGGCAATTTGGTGAGTCAATTTCTCTTCCTTGTGTGTTGGTTTACATGCATATTTAGAATTTGGATTCTCTCCAATTAGAAGATAAATAGAAGATCTTCTAATTAGCTTTTAAGAGAGTGATACAATACTTCCATTAAGATTAAAGGGACAATACTTCCATTAAGATTAAAGGGTCAGATTTACACCATTCAATACTAATTTATGCTTAACACCAAAATGACTTAATTTCTCCAATCATATGTATAAACATAAAAGTATAAATTTCGTAACCATATAAATTCTCTAAAAAATTTCACATCAAAAAGTTAAAATTTTGTAAATCGTTTTTGTAAAAGTGTACATATTCCATATAAAAATAAATTCGTTTGATCAATTTATTACGAAAATAAAAACTTTGTAATTCGAGTCGTAAATTAAAAGTCAGTATTTACTTGCAGTAAATATGATCTTTTATTTAATTTCAAGTGGGTGTGACTATTATTTTCATAAATTATTTTTTATGAAGAGATCTAAAATTACATCATTTTGGTCTTAAGTATAAGTAACTAGTAAGGTGGTACAAATCTAACCATCTATTTAAGTGAAAGTAATGTGTCAATCCCTTAAAGAGTAACTGCAAGATCTTCCAATTATCCCCTAATTGGAAACTACCCAAATCCGCATATTTATATACAAGAATTCACTGAATCGATGCCTTAATCTCAGCCTAAATATATTACAATGATTTCATCTAATCTAATGAATGAATCGACACCAAAGCACAATCTAAACAGTTGCATCAGATACCAATTAGTTCTAGAATAAAACAACATATTTTTAACAATATATATATGTACACATGAAAAGTTTTGAAGCTTTGCATGATTTCTTTTCAATTAATGGCCAAGAGAATCGTATGAGTTGGAACAACCATTTTTCTTCAGAAAGTCCTTGCTGGCATGCAGTGTAATACCATCTTGAACCCGTCAAATTCTGTGAGTCCATTATTCGGTGCTCAACAGAAACCCGCCTTAGGTATTGAACGACAATAAAATAAGTCTACGTTCAATTTAAAACAGGTACCCACAATCGACGATAAAAGAAAGAAAAGAAAAAGTTAAGTGATATGTCTGCTTCAAAGAGCCCACCCTGACATTGTTGGTTCTCACTTCTGGAAATGTGTCATTTAATTCCACATATATACTAATTGAATATGGAATCCTAGATATATTAGCATATTCCCGGAAAGGAAGACGAAAAGGACATAAAAGTATATTCAATTGAGCAATAACCTTTTTTGGTCGACATTGTTTACTTACTGTCAAGCACTTGATGAGGACTATATAGTATTATAAGGCCATTATGAAAAAATGGTGTTGGTTACGGGGAGGCTAAACATTTGTTGATAATGTTGTAGCAGCAATCAGGATATGTAAACATTGCAAGTTGAATGGAACTTCTTTTTTAATGTGCATTAATTCTATACAATAAATTGAAGAAGATACATTGGAAACAAGATCGATTCATAGAATTCTTAAGTAAAAGAAATGACGGCGTCACATGTTCATTTAATACGATTGGTTTATGAAGCGTTCCTTAACTTCCTCCAAGTCTCTTCGTCACATTGCAACTGCCGACATGATCATGGGGCCATACCAGTCATTAGTCTAAGAAAGTTACTTTTATCTGAACTTTGTTCTAATGGTATGTTCCTCGTTGGGTTTTAAAGATTGTGATATCAATTCTCGTAATTATATATCTTTTGATATGAGTTGTAAAATTAATGTCTCTCTTGAATCAAGAAAACAAAAACAAAAAATTATCTTTCTAAGACGTTAAGGGTTAGTCCTTCAAAAAAATCATATTCATTCAAAAGAATAGTAATCTGAGCATTTAAAATAAAGCATAAATTTATCACATTCTTCATATGTTCTCAAATTGCAACTACAATACAAGAATCATTACTAAAATTTCCGAGGCATAACTTAAAAATTCAACAACAATCAATCCAAAGTCCAAAGACCTTAAACATTTTGGTTCAATGAATATTATACAATCAAAAGCTTGCTTGCCCTAGGCCATCAACCGTTGTAAAAAAAAATATTTTACAGCAGTTGTCGTAATATGAATTTGAGTATAATAGTCATTTTGGTACTGCAATAATTTGCTTGTTGAAATAAGACCGAAAACATATTAATGAACCATAGAATAATTTATTTAGTGTAAATGTCACTGATGGTTCCACATCTTTAGAGATTTTAACACTTTGGCCCCAAATTTTCTAAAATGTTCTTTTTAGTTCTTAATGTATTTTAAGTGTGACATCGTTGGTCCAACTAACTTAAACCGTTAATTATTTAACGTTTTTAACACGTGACCATGTGTGTAATACAAAAACAGGAGGGTTGAAGCTAATCTAAGATACTAGTATCCATCCTCCAAGCAAAAAGAAATTAATCTATTATAGAAGTTAAATTTTTTCCTTATGTACAACATGTATCCTTGACATCGAATTGACTTCTATAAAAGAACTTGTTCATCTGTGAGAGCCAATTGTTGGTGGACTCTTTTGTTCCTTCAAGCTCTGAAGAGATTTGTTGCTAGTGAGTTGGATCAACATTTGGAGGTCCTCGTCCCAGTTGCAAGTTGCTGTGTTAACCTTAGAGAGTTGGAGGCTTCTTTTCTAGATAATCTTAGTGAAGCTGTAGCCAAAGTAAATGTGTTGAACATTATAAATAATGTAACAAACTCTTTTCTAACGGTTTAAACCTTTAGATGAGACGATCACTTAATATGATATTAGAGTCTAGCTAAGTCTCAAAAGGTCATAGATTCAAAACTTACTATTACCCATTTGTAAAATCGCATCCACGTATAAGGCCACTACAGGAAATGATGAAATTGCCGGCGTTTTTTTTAATATTTAGCCGTGCTTCGTAAGCGCCGCATAAATTAATACCGGCGCTTCACAAAGCACCCGTGAATGTGCCGCCGCCGTAGGAATAGCCGGCGTATTAAGAAAGCGCTAGTACAAATAGATATATAGCGGCGCTTCCTAAGCGCTGGGGATTTATCTTTTTTAACGGCGCTTTACAAGCGCCGGGATTATATATTTTTAACGGCGCTTAAAAAGCGCCGAGATATCTTAAATTTTCACGGCGCTTCTATATAAGCGTCAGCGATATTGATTAACCTTTCACGGCGCTTTCGAAAAGCGCCGCTGATAGTCTTCAACATTTTACGGCACTTCTGGAGAAGCGCCGCTGATAGTCTTCAACATTTTACGGCACTTCTGGATAAGCGCCGCTAATAGTCTTCAACATTTTACGGCACTTCTTTATGAGCGCCGCTGATAGTCTTTAACATTTTACAACACTTCTATATAAGCGCCGCTGATAGTCTTGAACGATTTACGACACTTCTTGATAAGCGCCGCTAATAGTCTTCAAAGTTTTACGACACTTCTGGATAAGCGCCGCTAATAGTCTTCAACATAAGCACCAGGATCTCCTTTTAACGTTTCTAAATAAGCTCCAGAAATTTTGAATAATGTTCCAATGTGCTTTCCTCAATTGTATGACCTTTTTTCTTTTTGAAATTTCATGAATATCCAAACTTCACTTACATTCAATGGAGCCTTGAAATTAGCAAGAAAAACCTCCAATATTGATAAACTTTCAATGATAAAAGATAATACATAAAATACAATAATCCAAAAAGTAAATCCACAATCTCACATTAAAGGTAATAAATCCAAAAACTAAATCCACAATATCACATTACATAGAAAGTTATATCCAAAACTAAGTCAGCAATCTTTTATATTACATAGAAGGTTCTTAGCAAAAAGAAACATCCTAACCAAAACAAAACATAAAGCATCTTTAATAGCACTTGGGACCTCCTTCAACCTTGTCAATGAGAGATCAAGGTCCCCATTCATTGTTTGGATACCTATACCATTAGAAAACAAAAACATGTATTAGTTATCTAAGTAAATTTGCAATATACATAGAAAGAAAGAAGCAAGATACAACGTAGAGCAAATTTGCATCTGAAAATGGAGGTACTGAAGCATTTTTGAGTTTCTAAAACAGAAGAAAGCATAAAAGAGTTGTACTTGGTTGTAGAGAAGAATAACAATGGTGATATTACTCCATCAAAAGTTGCGATTAGCAAATGGCTTGAGCAGTTGTCTTTGAATATAATAGTGAAGACAATAGCTGGGAAAAGGTATATTAATGCTGTGAATGATGCAAAAGATGAAGTTAAACAATTTAGAAGACTTGTAAAGGAGTTCACTTTTACAGCAGGGGAATTTGTAGTGTCTGATCAAATTCCATTTCCATTGTTAAGATTGATTGATTTTAATGGGACTGTACTTTAAGTCTATGAAATGCATTTTAAAAGAACAAGTGTGTGCACTTAGTAGAAAATAATGCAGGAGTCAAAATTTATCATGAACACAATGATGAGTAGAAAGAAGTGAACTCACAATGCATACCACCCAATCATTGTTGTATAATTCAACTTGTTGCACCTAGAGCTCAACCACACTGCATAGAAGTAATAGCACGTATAATGATAAGAAAAATGAAGTTTCATCATAAATCAATCGATTTTAGATGTTAAAAGTCATGTTTTACCCATGTCAGACAATTATATTCTTTAACGGTAAATTCACCAACACAGCCATTAGTTTGAGAAAGGAGTTAGGGGATAAGATTATAGTGTAGTATCAAACTTGTTAATGGTATAATCTTAAAACCATAAAAGATCATTTTAATAATAGAGTAATGATTTGTTACAAGTATTTAAAACACTTCAACTACAATCTAGAATTAAATACTATCACAACTCGTTAAACACCAATGTACATGAATTGCCCATAGGTCAGTAGATGGTCACACATGAAGACTGTAATGCACATTATAAACACAATTGTGGATATTAATTAGTCTTGTTAGGATCTCAAATTATTATGGTTTCATCCTTTATTATATATGTATAAAAAAAATCTCAAATTATTTGCAACTTTAAAACACTTGCACAGCTTTTCCTTTATTTATTCGAGAACATTTCAAGAACCAACGGTGTGACAGCCTTGCAAAGTATGACACATCCCTGAAAATAAAATCTTAACAGTAAATTACTAAAAAATAAAGCCATGAACATGAACCTCACATTCTTTTGTGTTCCCTCTATAAACCTAGAAATTGATATTCAATAAATATTACTTCACATCCTTTTCATAGACTACATAATATCCATGCATATTATAAGATTAAGTATATGTTCTTAGCAAAAAAAAAAGTGATTAAATATATCATTAAGAGTTTGCATCTATAAAAGATTGATGACAGATCTTTCGAAGTTGTGATCTTAAAAAGTGTTCATATCCTTTTCTTTTTATATAATAAATTAGAAGAATATCCAATGTTGAAAAAATAAGATTTAATTCACAAACTTACCAAAGAACAAATAGCTTCATCAGACCAACAATAGTTCGAAATGCCCCTTACGAGTGTGCATTTTCACACGATTTAACATTTTTAGTATGTTATGGTGCAAAATGGGGATGAAATGCTTGAAAATTAAAGAGATTGGCCAAGATAGAACCCTGCTAATACAGTGAAAAATAAACACACACACACACCCACATATATATACTTATAGATCTTTAATTCCATAAAGAAAAAGATTACTTATCTAAAACTTTTGCATAGGAGGCATTCCAAGTTTTCAAGATAAAATCATGATTACTACACATATGCAGTAACATGAACTTATCTAGAAGTATCAGGCTATAGCCTAGAAAGTAACATGAACAAGAAGACTACTAGGGAACAACATGCATAAAATCCCAATAACGAATTGAGGAAATAGCAAACCTTCATGCTCACTGCAACATAAATCATTGAAATCTTGAATTGTCACTTACTGCAATCATATGTAACACATGCAGTCCTACGATAACAAACTCGATTATTTAGAAAGAAGAGTTTTCCTGAGGATTTTATGTCTAATATTTGGTCAGTCACATAATATCATTCCACTTAAATCAGATATCAAGTAATACTCTCCATAGGCACCCAGGCATATCAACTAATAATAAGCAAGTCACTCGAAATCCAAGCATCAACTGTTGGTACAATAGTAATCACACAATCTCTTGATAGAGTTATTACCTGGCTGTGAGGTGGCCCACCTCGTATTGAAGCTATGAGAGCATCCACTGTATTCCTTAGATCTGCAATCTCAGCTTGATATTGGATTTTCAACTCTTTTATTTCCTCTTGTAAAGCTATATTTTTTTCCTCTTAACTCTTTCAGTTCCTCTTGTGAAGCTACATTTGATTTCTTCAACTCTTCCATTTCAGATTCCAATTTCTTATGCATAGTTCTAGAATATGTTTTAGAACCATAGACCATACTCGGTGTAGGTCCCAACCCAAAACCTCTAACCCTCCCAGGGCGTTCCTCTCCTCACAATTCTCTCATAACCTCGAGTTGTAAATCATAGTCATCCTGCCCCACTTCAAGTTCCAAAGCTCTTTGCTCTTTTATTGTGTCACACCTCTCCTAAAAATATGAACTACAAATAATTAAAACATTCATAAGACATTAAATGAGAAATAACGCAACAATCATAAGTAAAATACCAGAAAATCTGCCACATCATCATCAAAATTTCCATTTTTCTTCTTGTGGGTAGCTCGATATAAATCAATTTCACCCACTTTAGTCCCATCCTTCTCCTATAAAAGTGAACAGGCAAAGTTATCTAATAATTATGCTAAATTGTAATAGTCAAATACAAGAATTTCTATGTACCATGTCATAGCGTTTGTTGCCATAACTTAATCTTCCTAATGTATGGAGCCCAGTTTGTTGCTTCCTATTTTTTGTTGCATTCTCACATTGTTTCTATAAATAGGAAAATAAAATTCATCAAGTAAGCAAGTAGCAAAGAAACTAAACTTAAAAACTATACTACAAGAAATATCTGAAATGCACCTGATACTTGGAGTCTGACCATAAAGCAACCAACCACTGCCATTGTGGGGGATCCACTCTTGCATCCAATTTATCTATCTCCTTTTGCATATTATGTTCCATAGGTTTATCCTTGTCAAAGTACTTATCTCTCAAATGTTGTCTCCACTCTCTCCATTTCTTGCCAATTGACTTTTTTATATAACATCTCATTTTCTCTTCATTAAATTCAAAAAATCGCTGAAAAAAATAAAGATAAGATGAGTAATAAGTTAAACTTGAAAATCATTATGGCCAAAAACATGGACTAATTTCATAATTTCTTACCTGCAAGTGTTCAATTTGTTGAACTTTGTTGGTTTTAGGCACTTTTCTCCAAGATCTATGGTTTATCGGGGATAACACTGCATTTCTTGCAATGACCCCGCATTCACTTTCAAAAACAGCCACGTTAGGCCCAACAAGTTGGCCATATTTGTTGTTAATAATCGATAATCTTTCATTGGGGTTATTAATCTTTCATAACTTTTTCATCATCGTGGGCCCTCGTTTTTGACGCTTAGGAAGGGCATCTAAACAGGACTCGTAATTTAAAAGGTTAATATACCAATAAGTCTTATAACATTCACTTTAAACAGTAGCTAAGTAAAATAAAAATTAATTACCATTTGTAGGAATTGTTGATATAACCTCATCACCAAGATTAAACACATCTCTAGGAATTGTTTTTATCACAACTTGCCATTCTGGATACAAAGGATCTTGTACATAAAAAGCTTGCCGAACTTGAGACGGTATAACAAATGGCTCATGAGTAATGTGTTCCCCCGTATGTGACAATCGTGTGAAATTAACCAGTGTAAATCCAAGTTCATCTTTCTTGACTCCTTTGTCTTGTGTTACATCAGCCCAATTACATCGGAAAACCACAACCTTTAAATGTCCAGAATAATCCAATTCAATTACATCTGTAAGTTCACCAAAATACTCAATTTCTCCTTGAACGAGATTTGGATCTCAGGCAGAAGCAATGCTTGGTGTCATTGATGTCAAAACAACTCCATAATTTTGTGCTCTTTTCCCCCTATTCCAATCTTTGGTATGAAACTTTATACTGTTGTGAATAAAGCCTTTAAATCTTTTTGTAGTTTTAAAAGGACCCATAGAAAGCCATCTTATTTTATCTGATACGTTTCCATGGCCTATGTTCGATACCTATATTATTCAATTTTTTTAATAAAATAAGATTTTAGTCACAATACCAATTGGAAATAATTTAGAAATATATACTTACATGGATCTTGAACCATATATGAAATTCCTGTACCACCAACTTTTGCAATACGCTTGAATTAGTACCATATCTTTTTGGGCGGTACTTTTGAATCTTGTATCTCTTAAATTCTCTGCATAAAATTAACAAATGTTATTACTCATTATCATATGTATAAGGCCATTGTAAATATATAAATGCATTAAAGGTGGTAGAACAAATGCCTCACTCAACATATGGTTTTATTTCATCAATATGTAGCAAAACATATCTGTGTGCTTGCACCAATGATAAATCATCCAAATCTTTAATCTCAGGTGCTCCAATGGCTTTGCCACCACTAGAAAGCAAATATTTTTCTCTTTCTACAGGATCAATGTCATCATTTCGGCGTGGCCGATTAAACATGGTCTCTGTGCCATCAAAATATCTTGAACAAAAGGTGAGACACTCTTGTGCAATATAACCCTCAGCAATTGAACCTTCTGGATGGGCTTTATTGCCAACATACTTTTTAAATATTTTCAAGCACCTACAAGATGTGAAAGATAATTATATAAAGTCAAAAAAAAAATTGTTATTGAGTAATTAAATATGAAAAAATTACCTTTCAATTGGGTACATCCATCTAAATTGAACAGGACCTGCAACCTTTACCTCATCAGCAAGGTGAATGACCAAATGAACCATGATAGTGAAAAATGAAGGAGGAAAACATCTCTCCATGTGGCATAACAGTAATGCTGCACGAGACTTCACCTTTTCCATTTCTTCAACATTGACTGTCTTAGAGCATATGGCCTTGAAAATGCTACTCAATTCAATTATAAGTTTTGTTACTTGTTTGGTCATAGATGAGCGCAATGCAACAGGAAGTAGGTCTTGCATCAAGATATGATAATCATGGGTCTTGAGAGAATGTAATTTTCTTTCCTTAATATTAATACCCCTTGATATATTTGATGCATATGAATCAGGCACTTTCACATGTTTCAGCACCTTCAGAAATACTTCTTTTTCTTTCTTAGTCATCGAATAACATGCAGGAGGGAAAAACTCTTTTCCATTAGATAACTTCACAGGCTGAAGTTGTGGCCTTATTTCCATGTCCTCCAAGTCATGCCGTGCTTTTGAATCATCTTTGCTCTTTCCTTTGATGTTTAACAATGTTCCAAGTACATTTTCACAAACATTTTTCTCAATATGCATGACATCAAGATTATGGCGCAATATATTGAACTCCCAATAAGGTAATTTAAAAAAGATACTTTTCTTTTTCCAAAATGCTAACTCACTAACATGATTGTCACCCCCTCCATATGTTGATCATCTAAACAATCATCTTCAATACTTGTAACTCTTGGTCTCTTTCTTTTAGAAGTAGTTGCCTCATTCCTCGTATTTATCGTATACTCATCAATGAAACTAACCCCTTCTAACTGCCTTATCACATCTGACCCAGATAATGTCTTAGGTTCCATTCCTCGTTCCTCTATCCCATCAAAGTACTGTTTTTGTGCACGAAACCTGTGTGAATCACTTAACCAACGACGGTGCCCTAAATAGCAAAATTTGCCCCCATGTTTTAACCACCTTGATTGCGTCTTATCAGCACAACATAGACAAGCATATTTTCCTTTAGTGCTCCAACCTGATAAACAAGCATATGCAGGAAAGTCATTTATGGTCCACATCAATGCAGCCCGCATCAAAAAATTTTGTTTACTTGTTGCATCATATGTTTCTATCCCTTCCCACAATTGCTGTAACTTTTCAATAAGAGGTTGAAGGAAAATATCTATTTTATTTCTGGGAGACTCTTTTCCTGGGATGATCATTGACAAAATAAATGAAGATTGTTTCATGCATATCCGCGGGGGTAAATTGTACGGAATCAATATTACAGGCCATATGCTGTACGCATTACTCATCAATCCAAAAGGATTAAAACTATCACTGGCTAATCCAAGTCTCACATTTCGAGGATCAGAAGCAAAACAGGGATATCGATAATTAAAATCCTTCCACGCTGACGAATCTGCGGGACGCCTTAAAAGTCCATCCTTTGTGCGACCCTCGTCATGCCACCTCATTGAACAAGATGTTTTCGAAGACATGTACAACCTTCGAAGCCTTGGTACCAAAGGAAAATATCTCATAATTAGCAGCTGTCTTTTTTTTCATACATCTTCTACTATCATCATTGTTTTCTTGCCATCGAGATGTATTACAAACATGACAAGATTGTTGCGATGCTCTAATACCCCTATACAACATACAATTATTTGGGCATACATGAATCTTTTCATACTTTAGGCCTAATGCATTTGTCGTCTTCTTCGCTTCATAACAAGATTTAGGCATTTTCGATTGTGGAAAATGGTTTTTCAAGAATTCAAGAAGTCTATCAACTGACTTCTTAGTCCATTTGTTATCGCATTTTAAGTGCATTAACTCGACTGTGAATGACAATATTGTTGATTTGGAACCAGGATAGAAATCTTGGTTGCATTCCTCAAGAAACTTATAAAATTTTGAAGCTTCTTCATTAGGTACATTTTCAGATTGATTGTGTTGCTCAACCTCAATATCAATATCAATATCAATATCAACATCATCCTCATCCTCATCCTCATCTTCATTTATTTCTTCACCCTTTAAACTTTCATTTATGAAATCTGATCTATCATGAATTCCGAAAGCATCCCTCACTAAATCATTCATATTATTATGATTTTCAAGTGAATTGTTGATTGATGGTTCCATATCAACAAAAGGTGGTGCATCTCTATTTCTAACAATTTCTCCATGATAAATCCATTTAGTATACCCACTGATCATTCCATGACATACTAAATGTTCTTTCACTATGTGCCGAGATTGGAATAAACAATTGACGCACCGAATACAAGGGCACAAGATCTTTGTCCTTGAATTATGAGTAAATGCAAAATCAAGAAAGTTATCTACTCCATTAATATATTCAATGCTATATCTTGGCTTCGTAATCCAACTTTTATCCATCGATGGATTGTGCTATTGTAAGATGAAACAAAAAAATAAATAAATGTCAATAAATTTCCTTTTCTTTTCTTTTTCAATAATTGGATGAAACAACTAATTATTTGAGAAAACAAAGTGACAATAACATTCATAGATAATGACATGTAATTTAAATGTATGAAGGACTATTACCAAATTAAAATTCATAAATATGTGTAATAAATATATATAATGATGATAACAATCATATATTATCTAGTTCTTATGAGGGCAGATACATATGTGCATATGTGTATATATACATACACATGTATATGTATATATATATATATATTATGATTATACATACACAAAAAATAAGAATCAAATAGACAAATACAAATATACATGCTTATATATATGTACATACAAGTAAAAACGAGTTGAAATGAACCTGGAAGAAGCAGAGGATGGAGATGATTGGTGGGGATAGTGTTTTCTGCGAGTTGTTGCAATCTGGGTGGGTATATATAGAACACCTATGCCGGCGTTTCACCAAAACTGCCTCTTTATATGAATAAAACCCGGCGCTTCTATAAAAGTGCTGGTTTTGAGAGAACTATAACGACACCTATAGAAAAATGCCGCTTTTTATAACACCATATTGCGGCGCTTTATATAAATGCCGCTATTGGTCCTAGGGTATGCCGGCGCTTTTTATAAAGCGCCGTCGTTATCCCAGCCATAGTGGCGGGATTTTTTCCCGCTAAATACCAGTCATAAATTGATGGCGGTTTGTCTAAAGCGCCCTTGTTTTAGAAGTATAAACGGCGCTTTACTAAAGCGCCGCAAAAGACCTCATCTAATAGTATTTTTAGCGGCGCTTGTTGAAGAGCCGCCTAATTTGTGCCGCCTATGCTCAGTTTTTTTGTAGTGGGCTCAATAAAAAAAACTATTTAACCTGGGATATGTTAAACGTAATAAATAATATATAACAAACCATTCTTTAATAGTTTAAATTTTTAAATGAGGTGATAACTTTAACGGTGATCCTACATTAAGTGCACATGGTAGAGAGGGCATTGGCTATATTCACTTGGATATCCCAAGAGAGAAATGTGAGCTTATTGGGGAGCCTCTCATGGTAAGCAATCCAAGCAATAAAGGAGTGCTTGGGAATAAATGATGCCAGATATTCTGGTCATGTTTTCTTGGGTCTAGTATAAGATTGGCGATATGTGCCCCAATCTTTCCAATTACACCCTCGCATCATCACATGACAAGTGCTTTTGTTAAGCAATTTTTTGCATTTGAGTGACGAAATGAGGTAATTGAATCCATTTTGATTGTGCAATGGTTCTTTTAAAATTAAAAATAATTTAATAATCAAAACAAGTCTGGCCAAATGACCCCTAAATAATTTATCAAATAATTTTATAATTCTTCACTTTCTTTTCTTCTGTGTGTTGCTAGCAATTTCTTTGCTAATATCTATACATATATTACACAAAGAAATGATACTAAAACTTGCGGCAGACAAATGAAAAATGTTAAATTCAGTTTTGCGATGCATGTATGACAATGGACAATAACATAAGATGATCAGACTACCTGCGATCCAAAAATTCCTTTCAGTCTACATAGAAGTTAAAATTAAAATGAAACAAACTATACCAACACCCTGAAGGAAAAAAAAATTAGAAAAATCATACGAATTCAAAAAAGTACTCAAGTTCCTTCAACGAGAAAAAAAATTAGACATTAGACTGAGCTTTTCATACTAGTGGTAGTGGTAGTTACCAAGTGACTATGCTTTAATAGATACCAAATATAAATCTGTTGACAAGTTGGGCTTTTGTCTAATTGACAAGTTCCACATGTTGTGTTAATTAGATTCTGGAGAAGAACTGATCGAAATTATTTTATTGAGCTGATATATGAAGTGTTCTAACTGGAGGATGACTTACTTTTTTTTTTTGCAAAATATGCAATTTTACTAGCTTGTAGAAAAGAATAAAGTCTCCCCTCACAATCTTCCTATTAATTGACGTGACTACTTCATTTAAAAATTTAAGTTATTAGAGAATAGTTTATTATATTATTTTTTATCTTCAACATGCCCTCACAAGTGTAGGCGGAGTTAATTTTTTAGCCTTGCAGTTGGACAATTTTAATATTTTTCAAATGAATGGCGATGAGTTTTGAGCTCAGAATTTTTTGGTACCTAAGCTCTAATATCATGTTAAGTGACCACCTCATCTAAAAATTTAAGTTGTTAAAAAAAGATTCATTATATTATTTATTATTTGCAACACTTGCTTTGTGAACGTAGACGTCTTATCTTCATGTTTTTAATGAAATAGTGAGATGGTATGAACACAAAAATAATAATAATAATAATAATAATAATTTTCCTTAGTATTTGCCACAACTAATTAGAGGTATTTGGCAAGAGATGGCCCAAATAAAGCGTCGAAATGCAGGATGAAACCATTTTATAAATTGGTGAGAATGGATGGATGCAACAATGGGATCAAAATCAAAACTGAGAAGCCCATGACAATATAAGATTGGATAGACTTGAGTTTTCCACTAGAGAAAATTACTGTTTGACCACGGGCGAAAGATGGGGATTCCATGAGGAATGGATCGTGGAAGGCAGCGGAGCCTATTTCGCAAAAAAAAAAAAATGGCAATTTACTGATACCATGTAAAGGTCTATTTGCCCTCACATTATGGAGCCTTCTGCATTAATATTTAAAGATGTTTTGCAACACAAGTAGTTTGCAGGAAGTTGTAATTCTAGGTAGGATATACATAATGTTATCTCTAAACGTTTGAATGAGTTGAGATGATTAGATGGGTTCAACTTCCATGTGGATAACTCTTAGTTATGACATCCTTAACCTCTGTATTTCGCCATAATTATATAATACCTCCTATGGTCCAAAAATCATCAAACACTTCTCTTGTAGTTTGTTAAACTAAGCATAATACTCTCTTTCATAAAATAAAAAAATAAAAAAAAATTATTTATTTTAACGGAGAGTATACTTCACGCACGTTAGATGCAATTATTCATAGTTTTTTTTGTTTAAATAAATTGTTTTTTGAACAAAAATACCCTTATGAAGATACATACATACATACATACATACATACATACATACATACATACATACATAAATACATACACATACATACACATACATACATATACACACACACAAATATATATATATAAATAAATAACCCAAGGGTACATAGGTCTTTTAACAAATTCTTAACTTTTTTGAAAAAAATATAAGAGGCACGTGTGATTAGTTTAACAAACCACAAACGAGATGTTTAATGATTTTTGTACCACAAAAGAGTGTTATGCAATTACGAAAAATTACAAGAGGTCTTGCACAGTATAGTTCACCTTATCCTTAACACGAGAAAGCCACATTCTAAGATCATTCAAGATTACTATCAGGGTGTTAAAACAACAATTTCAAAGCATCTTAACAATGCCAAATAGTGTATCCAAACAAAGCAATCCTCAAAGGTTACAAGGCCCAACATATGAATGCGTAGAAAACATAAGTGTTCAAATTCCAAAATATAACTAAGCATCGTTCATGTTAATAAAAGGTGGCGAGCTAAACCCAAGTTCCCATGCATACCTAAGCCCTCATCATCCACAAGAGAAACATTAGTTGGGGTAGGCTACATAGTCATTCATGCTCAAAATATAAGCAACTGTAACCATGTACAATGTGATCAATGGTAATGGTCTTTCAATTTAAGGTCTTGTAGTTGAATAGTCTACTTTGATGCAATATATGATTGTACATGTTTATGCATGTATTTATCGCATTATAGTTGTGTTGATATTATGATCGAATACATGTGTTCCATATATATGTTTATGCTCTAATTGCAAATCTATTGGTGGCACCATCAATCTCAATCGATTCATTTGGTTGCTTTTTGGTTGCTTAGTATTTTAGGGCAAAACTATACTTCAACTACTAAAAGAGTTAAGAGATAGAATTGCACATTTAACAAGCTAAGACTTAATAGCAGTAATCTATTGAGTTTCGGTAATCAACAAGGTTGTTAGGCTTGTGGTTCAACCTTCGAATCAAATTAGAAAACCCAAATACAAGCCTAAAGTCACGAGTTTTACTTGCAATCCGATCCCTAGACCACTCCATCACTTAGTTTTATGAAGTCCTAGTCACATTGCTTTTCCTTTATTTGCATTAGCTTTAGATTTAAAAAACAATTTGGCGCAATTTGTTTCCCACATTCACTTAGGCATAATCTAATATAGATTCTAATTTAATTGTGTTGATCTTTATGTATCTCAAGCCAAGCATGAAAAGGGTTGAACCACATGATTTTGATTTGAGTGTTATATCAGAATTTCTACCTTTTATGTACAGGAAGACTATAAAGAAAGTGGAGATTTTATATTCCCCTCCTATGTTTTTAGATAAAAGCTAATGGGGTTGGCTTAATGAGTTATTAAGCGGTATAATCCAATATAAATTCTAATTTTTAAGCGCACTCTAACTAAAATAAAATAATTAAGCTAAGGCCCAAAATGTGAAACATTAAATAATTCATAAAACCAACATAATAAATCTATTTAAGCATACCATAATAATATGTATCATTCTCATCCAACATAATAAAAATATTAAATTAACAATACCATTGTCTTTTCATCAAAATAAGATAGCAAAAGCCAAAGTCCTTTATGATAATAGTAGGGCAGGGAAAAGTATTCGGTCAGCCTGACTGACAAGACGTGTGGGGCCCACTCTATGTGAGTGAGACTGACGGTCAACCGAAGAGTGACCCATAGGGTAGCTATATATAAATCACAAGCTAGTAATCCATAACAATTATCCTCATTATCTGCAAAAGTGTTCACAAAAGAGGAATGAATACAAATTGCAGAGTAAACAAAGGTAGGGCTTATACCCCCAAAAGAATAAAAGGATGACTGAAGAGCTGCCAAAGATTAAGATCATAGAGCCCTGTGAGGGAAACTCAATGACAGATCTTAAATCATAACCAAAGTACAACGAAAGTTGAGCAATAACAATAATCCAATAAATCATTTCAAGGCGCCATCATTAAGCAGTCCAAATAATATTTACTTATTCATATCAATATTTAAACAATGCCATTAGATTACGAAAATAATATCTACTTTGCTTCTTCCAATGTCATTAATCTGTGGCTACAATTTTGCTAACAAGTCGTGTTAATAATCATGGGGTTTCATCCTAAAATTAATTAGTGCTCAGTGGAGTAGCCATGATCTTATAAGGTAATTTTGAAGTTTCTGATTTAATGTGGGATAAGTGCATATTCTAACACTCCCCCTTCCCCATTGCATGTGATGTGATTTGAGAGGGGTCATATGTGGTGGATAAATAAATATGAAAGGTTGAACGTACGTGAGACACACATGAAAGATAACACATGCGAAAAAAGACTGAACACATGTGTGACATAATTTAAGAAGGGTCACACGTCGATGAACACGCGTGAAAGATGACACACGCGAAAGATAAATAAGACTAGACCATGAGCCTAACTCTGATATTATGTTAAAAATCATAGGTTCCTATCCTAAAACCAATTAGGTGGCGATTGGTATACTGAAATAGGTTTTGGAATGGAATGACAATCCCAACTCTTTTTGATTCTCATGCTTAAAATGAAGGAATGAACTTGAGAATCTCATTCCCAAGGTAATCTCATTATCTCATATATGGGAATAGTCATTTCAGAGCAAACACATGAGAATGGGTCATTCCCATGTGTTTGAAAATGAACTTGACTACCATACCCCATATTTCAATAATAATAATAACAAAAATAATAACAAAAAAATAATAATAATAACAATAATAATAATTAAGAAATATAATAATTATTATTATAAAATACTAATAATAATAATAAAGAAATATAATAATAATAATTATTATTATTATTATAAAAATAAAATTAAAAACATAAACTAAAAATAAAATGAAAATAAAAGTAATAATAATAATAATAATCAATAAAATTAAAATAACAAAATAATAATAAAAAATAATAATATTGATTGAAATAATAATAATAATAATAAATGAAATTAAAATTAAAATATTGATTAAAATGATGATGATGATTATTATTATTACTATTAATAATAATAATAATAATAATAATAATAATAATAATAAAGTAAAATAATAATGATAAAAATAAAAACAATAATAATAATACTAAATATAATAATAATTATAATAATTATAATAATAATTGTTGTTGTTGTTGTTATTATTATTGTTATTATTCTTTTTATTTTGTTACTATTATTATCATTATTGGTTATTGTTGTTGTTGTTATTATTATTATTATCATTATTATTTATTATGTTTATGTTGTTTACGGTTATATTTATGTTTATTTTTATTTTTAATACTATAATAATAAAAGGACAATCCTCTCATATAATACAAGAAATTTACAATACTATTCTTTATTGCTAAAACATACCAACTAAGTCATTTGAATTCCCAAATTTATTTCAGTTCTAATTTCATTCCATTATTTGGCCCATTCTATTTCTGTTCAAATTTATTCCAGTATACCAATCGCTACCTTAGTGTTAGGTAGAGTAACATAGGATCTTATAAAACGGTTTTGAAATTTCTGATTTTGGTATGAATGAATGAACTTGGGAATCTCATTCTCAAGGTAATCTTATTCTCTCGTATATAGAAATAGTCATTTCAGAGTAAACACATGGGAATAGGTCATTCCCATGTGTTTGGAAATGAACTTGATTATCAACCCCATATTTCAATAATAATAATAATAATAATAATAATAATAATAATCAATGAAATTAAAATAACAAAATAATAATAAATAATAATAATATTGATTGAAATAATAATAATAATAATAATTAAAAAAATATTGATTAAAATGATGATGATGATGATTATTATTATTATTATTAGTAATAATTATAATAATAATAATAACATTAATAATAATAATAATAATAATAATAATAATAATAATAATAATAATAATAATAATAATAAAGTAAAATAATAATGATAAAAATAAAACAATAATAGTAATACCAAATATAATAATAATTACTATAATAATAATAATAATAATTGTTGTTGTTGTTGTTGTTATTATTGTTATTATTCTTTTTTTTTTGTTACTATTATTTTTTTTTTTGGTTATTGTTGTTGTTTTTGTTATTATTTTTATTATCTTTTTTATTTATTATGTTTATGTTGTTTACGGTTATATTCATGTTTATTTTTATTTTTAATACTATAATAATAAAAGGACAATCATTTCATTTTATACAAGATATTCTCATTAATACTCTTTATTCCTAGAATATACCAATCAAGTCATTCGTATTCCCAAATTTATTTCATTTCTAGTTTCATTCCATTATTTGGCCCATTCCATTTCTATTCAAATTTATTCCAGTATATCAATCGCTACCTTAGTGTTAGGTGGAGTAGCCTAGGATCTTATAAAACGATTTTAAAATTTCTAATTTTTTAATATAGAACAAATATATATTTTAACAAATCTTGTTAGTCATTAGTGTGTAAAGGGCTTCAAGGGTTCCACTAGGTGTATAAAAAATTCATAACACAGAGTGGATCAATATAGTACAATACTTGGACTATTAACCTTGTCGATTTAATACTACTATCTTGCATCTATTTATCCCACTATTAGGCACAGTTATAAAGTACATTAAAACTCTCTAAAATCCTAAACTTTAGAAATAAAGATAAAGTCAAAACCATGTTTAAAATCTGAAGACTTTATTGTCTTTAAGTAATGTAAGTGAAGTAGCATTTTGATTATAAAAGGAATTTCTTTTCGCCCATTTTTTGCAAAGAAATGTGCACACTGGATCATCTGTAGTAAAGAGGATATTCTACAAACTTTGTCCTCAAAATAAATTTTTCCATGAACTAAATTTTTAACAAGCTCGAAAGCAGTATGAATGATTATAAACAACACATAGCATGCATTTTCAACTTTTTTAGTTATTTCAAAACAGCGACACGCTCTAAAAAAATGTCAAGGATAAACTTTCAAACAAGTAATTAGACACGATGTAACACAAGTTACATAAATAATCTGCAAATTTAAAAACAAACGGATGTTCAACTTAC
Source organism: Ehretia macrophylla (assembly GCA_037974665.1). Lineage (NCBI taxonomy): Eukaryota > Viridiplantae > Streptophyta > Magnoliopsida > Boraginales > Ehretiaceae > Ehretia > Ehretia macrophylla. Next base: position 16,236,052 of record CM075767.1, on the reverse strand, counting down.
ATGCAGCAACAATGTTGTGAACCACAAGGAAGCATGAGACATCACCCTGATTAGCAAATGAACGAATTAGAAGCTCCACAACAAAATAAAAGCTCAAATTTTATTCAAATAGGAAATTAGAATAGAACAGATACGCAATTTTGCAGAGTTATCACCAATTCAAAAATGAGAATAAACTTGACGTACAAATTAGAGAACGATATTAAACACAACAAATAAATACAACAAATCCCTCTCTAATTTGTTTAAACTTTTAAATGATGTGGTAGCTTAACATAGTATCAGAGTCTGGCTATTAAAATGTCATAGGTTCAAAACTCACTGTCACCCATTTGTAAAACTACGTCCACATGTAACGCTGCATACTTTTTAGTTTCATAATCGGATAAGCAAAGAAGAAAATATGTTTACTTAGCTTGAATTGATTTCTAAAACCCAAGAAAAATACTCGAACTCCAAACCTTAGTTCTAATTGTGTTCATATGTTGACTTACTTGTAGTTTTGTCCCTTCCGATGATATAGACTTTGAGTTCTTCATTTAGTAGTTCCTCCTTCTGTACTATTTCAATTTTCCTTGCTGAATCATTGATAGAAGGATTGCAATCTGTTATTCTAATCACCCGTAGTGTGTAAAGTTCTCCAAAGCAAGGAGGGATCTCATCTAGATGCCTGCAACTGTCCATCACTAATTGCGCAAGCTTGGGAAAAGAATCCTCTGAAGCAATCCACTTGCAAATCGATAGATCGCTTAATTTCAAATATTCCAGATTTGGGAAGTCCCCATCATTCACAATCCATTCTGCATCGTAAATCTTTCCACTTAGTTTGAGAACCTTTAGGTTCCTCCCAAATTCTGCAATATCCTTCCAATTTGGCAGAATTCCTGACAAAGACAACTTCTGCAGATTTGGAGGGAAGTCAAACTCACAATTCTTTCTCCAGTGCTCTGAACCCGTGATACGCAGCTTTAGTGACACAAGCTGATCGAGAAAGCTCAAATCTGGAAATCTATATGAAACTCCCCCCAAATGGTCAAAGCCGTTATATTGCCAACAGTTCTCAAATTCGCATTTCAATTTCTGAAGGTTTGGTACCCTTCTCAAAAAATTCTCTGCTTCTCTTCTGGAAGAAAATTTTGGTGTCGATAATGTTTGCACATTATCCAATAAGCAGAACTTTTCAAGTTCGTCGGTCCAGATAGTGAAATAATAATCGTGATTTATGTGTACATGGCGCAAGTTAACCATGTTCCAGAGTGAATTTGGTACAAAGTCTCGCGAACGACCTTCGACAAGTAGAGATTGCAGGTACCAAAGGTTGGCTATTGATGAGGGCATATCTCCTGTTGCAACGGCTAAATACCTCAAATGAATCAGCAATTCTATTCCGCTCTTAGACATGGAAATGTATATATCAGTTAAATCCAACACTCTAAGAAGAATAAAATTCTGAATAATGAATGAGAAATCAGATGAGGCAACATAACCGCGAGATCGTCTAGTATATAGTAGAGAACGGACATTGTACTGAGAAGGCTTGTCCTCCATAGGTGCAAACCAATTGAAATCAATGATAAGTCGACGCTCTTCATAAGCTCTCGCAATTTCTGACCAGTGAGGCACATGTATCACCTGCAAGAAACTCCCTTCTTTAGCTTTTTGCAAGCAAAAGTCATGTAATAGATCATGAACTCGACATGCTTTGACTCCTCCATGGGAAGTTTCTTTGGTAGGTAATACAAGACTTCTATTGATAAGATCCAAGAAATATTCCTCTGCTATATCCTCCAATTTCTTTTCCTCAACATATCTTACAAATCCTTCGGCAATCCATAACATCTTCAATTTCCAGAGAGGAACTTCTTCGTCCTCTGGAAATGCTGCAAAGTATAGAAAACATGATTTCAAATGATCTGGTAAATGATTATAACTCAATTCTAATACCGCTTTGCACTGATGACTTTCTGAGTCACTAAGAATGTGTGAGCTTAATTCTCCTGCAATTCGTTTCCACTTAGGTACGCTCTTCTCCACCCTTGCAAGAACTCCAGCCATGACAACAATTGCAAGAGGAAGTCCCTTGCAACTCTCTACAATCTGTCGTCCAACATCCAAAAATTCCCAAGAGAAACTTCCTTTTTGAAATAACTTCTTATCAAATAACTCCCAACTCTTAACCTTAGAGAGTACATGAAGATTATGCACCTTATTGCCATCGTTAATTTTCGAAGCCAGATATTGGTGTCTGCTAGTTATGAGAATACGGCTACGCAATCTGTCATCTGGAAAAGATCTTTTAAAATCATCCCAATCCTTGATGTCCCACAAATCATCAATGACGATAAGATATCTATGTCCTTTCAAGCTTCGAAAAAGCATTGCAGCGAGATCTTCATCATTCATTTCTTTATTATCCGGAGTACCAATAACATCACCTAAAATGGTAAGCAACAATTCTCTCTTTTGATATGTTTGAGAAACAGTGCACCATGCTTGAACATGAAAGAAGTCACGGATTGAAGGGTCTTCATACACTTTCTTAGCTAGCGTAGTCTTGCCAACTCCTGGCATGCCGACAATTGAGATAATATCTAATTTCTCTTGGTCTTCAAAAACAAACTCCTTTATCTTCTTTGCCTCATCTTCGAAACCCACTATTTCATCAGTTGCTATATTAGTAGCTTTTGATGAAACATGGATGGGAATCTTTGCAACATCATGGGCTTGTGTATGATACTTCTTCTTGGTATTGACCTTTGTCACCTCTGTTTTTATAAGCTTGGTTTGCTCTATGATTTCGAAAAGTGACATCTTGATGCGAGAATCAAGAACCTTTTTTACCAGGTAAAAGTCGATAACATATTCTGCCTGGTATGCCAAGCCTATGACGCACGTCCGAAGATCTCCCAATTCTTCGTGCTCATTATGTTTTCCCTTGGTTTCCATAAGAGAAGATCTCAAAAATTTAAATTCCGTATGCAGTGTTTTAATTTGATTCCTTAGAATCACAATCGATTTTGGCCGACATTTTAGCAACTCCTCCAAATGTCCCAGAAAAAGATCCAGAAAGCCCACTCCATCAACTTTGGGATAGTTATACAACTTAACCTCTCTGGAGTCTTCCTCAATCTGCTTGATTTTGTCAAGCACCTCAGAAATGGCTATATTCACTTCCCTAGCCATGTCTTCGTTTATGTCCCTGTCATAACACGAGCAGAGGATAGGTACTAACTTCCAAATAATAGCTTCAATGGATGTAAAGTGATAATTGAATCGTTCTAATCTCAATTCATCTGGCAAATTTCTGATAAAAGTTTGAAGGAATTTCAGCTTCTCAAAGAGATTCTTACTTGGATCACTTAGATAAATCACAAATTTCTCATTACAACCTAGTAGCTTTATCAGATTGTCAAGGAGATAATGCTCGGATGTTGATTCAGCTGACCTTGAAGCTCTTAAGACCACCATATAGATCTCCTCGACATTAGTCTTCTCTACTAGATCAGAGAGCTCTTGCTTCATTGCTAGTGCTATCTCTTTATCCATTTGGTCAACGAAGCAAAAGTAAATGAGCCATGTTGCTTTGTGTAGCAAAGAAGCAAGAGGAGTCAAAAGCCGTCTATTTTCATCCGGAACGTATACCTCTTTGCCTCGTAGATATGTAAATAGAGCTTGCAAAAGTGTTAGCTTCTCTTTGAAGTTTTCAATTTCTTTCATCAGAGGAGCAATTAGATCAGCCCTACAGCTTAATAAATATATAGAAATCCTCACAAGAAACTCTTTCCTTCGAAACTCCCATTCATAATTTACAAGTCTCCTTTCGAAATTTTGCCTGATTAGAAGATCTTTCATCTTATCTCCCAAATTAGAATATACACGGGCCAAGCCCAGGATGAGACTTCCTTTAATTGGTCTCCTATAAAGTGAGTGAAGTTCCAACCTCACATCATAAAGCTCACCTTCAATAAGCAAAACAGGAGCCTCATCGTCTGAGATGCTGAGAAACATTTCTAGAAAGTGAAGCCCAAGTTTGAGGAATAGGATATGATCCTTCAAGGGGGCAGTATCCATAAAGCTCTGATATTCTTCTTCTTGCTCCTCGAGAAGGGACAACGATGTAGAAATATGAGAGGAGGGGCTTTCCATTTTGAAAGATGGAGAGGAGGGGCTTTCCATTTTGAAAGATGGAGAGGAGGGGCTTTCCATTTTGACAGATAGTTTATAAAATGGAAACCAAAGTTTAAGGGACATGATACAATCTATCAAGGAGGCACGAGAATTATGAGAGGAAGATCTTTCCTTGTTAGCCATTCTTCCTCCTCTGTTTTTCTAACAAGAGAACTTAAACCTGGAATCCTGCAAGAAGAAGACACTTTACTACATTACTTCTGCTTTTACATACTGAACTGGTAAGTGTGTGTAACATATTGCATTTATAGTTTCTATGAATTCTAAAGTTGACTTGATCAAAAAGGAAAATTTTAAGCATTATAAAACATTATTTTATCGAATATCTTACGACAAATATTTATTCTTCCTTATTAATATGTTGTAAATCAGATGAATGGCATTATCAATCTGGGAATCCTATCCCATTTGTTGGGCATGCGAAAAGCCATATATGGTCATTGGAAATCGACTTCATAAGATGGTAGCTGAAAACGATATTTTAACTTACATCCTTAAATTGGAAAAGTCTATGGCCATGAAGATGTTCTCATTCTCAACAATTATAATATAGATGCATATATAGTTGAAATGATTGAAGCATGGAAGCATCTTGACTTTCTCTGTGACTGTAAGAACTATAGATCTAATGAATTTGAAGAATTATCCCAAACACAAGTGAATGAGATGAAACTTGATAATCTAATTTGAAATTGTTGATCGATGGAGAAAATATCTATTCTTAAAAGAAATTGTTGATATAATTGATGCAAGTCAAAGTTATGTTGTGGAAGTACGTCGTTAACTAAAAAGAAAGCTTTCAGGGTTGTATTTGAAGATAAGCAAATGTCACAGAAGCAGAGACTTTGTTATCACTAAGGAAAAATACTCCAAATCTTAGAAGCCATGTAGCAGTAAAAATAAAAAAATAAAAAATACAGGAGCTTACCAGAGAACTATGAACGCTGATTCTCTCTCGAGCTAGATGCCTCCAGATTATTGAAAAATTGTGCAAGAAATAATATTGATCTGATGCATCCCTCCTGTAAGCTCACCTGTACATGTAAACTGTACAGAGAAAAACAAAACAGATAATATTGATCTGTGATGCTTTGGCGTTGCTATCACGCACGTAAAAAGACTTCACACTGATCCAAAACATAAAAGAAGAAGAAAACAAAGACTTGACAATTAAGTCTTCGTATTCTAAGTTTTTTTAGTACATAATTGTTGGAGACAGTGGTCCAAACCCACCTCAGCAAAGACGACTTAATCAATTTTATAATAGCTAGTATTGTAATGCACTTAAAAATAATAATTGTTTTCAGTAGGCATTTGCTCCGGTGGTATGCTCCTCGTTTTAATTGTAAGAGATTTCAAAATTAGTTTTTTATAAGTATAATATGTTTTGTATATGATATAATATTAGCTTAAATCTCATTTTAAATAGAAAAAATAATCATAATAAAAAACAAAAAAGAAAATGACTTGACAAATAAGTCCCCATATTATAAGCATTAAGAATAATACATTAATTTAGTTTAGTTTTTCCGTCACATTAGCTTGACCATCAATTATTTTCGAGGTGAATTATTTATACCTTAACCTTGTTCACTCATATAATTACCGACGTTATCAATTATATATATATATATATATATATATATATATATATATATATATATATATATATTTTGCTGATTTCATAACGTTAGGTGTGAAATTATAACTTTAATGTGTTAACCCTGCAAAGAATAACAAAAAATATTGATATGAACCTTAATTCATATATTTGTTAAAATTCAACGTCTCCATTTTTTATTTTAATATAAGTGGGACTTTAACCAATGTAAGCCAGCATATTAGTTCATCAACTTGCTTTTAATTTACGCCATTAGGCAGCAGTTGCTAAATTCTGCAACAGCACCCCATTTGATCCGGTAAGCTTTCAGAGTCAGCTACATATACGACGCCTTTTCTTTGCATTATACTTTTGAATTCTTGCACTAAATTGGGTTGTTCACCATGTGTTTGATTTAATTACGCGGATAATTTTGGGGAAATTCGGGTGATTCTTTATTGTAGCTAACGAAGAAATTATGCATACAGGACACCATCCAAGAAATTAACTCATGAAAAGCTAAAGAACTAATTATGCATAATCTAAGGACAGATCGCGTGAACATGTAGCTATAGTGGCAAACTCATGCTCTGTTGTATGCCATAGATTCAGACATATTGCAGTAGGACAGTAGACCTATTACTACTAATGCAATCTCTTAGGTTCTTAAATGTAACTAATTATGCATAGTGACATGTTTTATGGTACTGGCATTTTGTAAAGACTCCATGTGTCCAGTTAGTTATAACTGGAATAGGCTAAGACATTTAGTATGTGAGGTGTTGAGTAACCTATAAAAAGAAGGAGAAAGCATAGAACAAAGCAAGCAAAAACAACTATCTTCTATTTGTATCTTTTCAGTTATTTCTTTCAGCTTTACATTTCAATATAATTTTCTATTATGTTTTTCTAAATTTTACTGTTGAATCTCTCCCAAGAAACCCAATTCGTTACATTGGTGCTTTTATTGAGAGCATGGCCGACGGTACCGGACTACACGCCATGGATTATCAGTATCAACAATACTATCCGCAGTATGTTGGGTATGACCCTTATAGTCTACCGTATCAACAATACTATCCCTATCAACCGCAGACACCGACCCAGTTTCTATATTATTCCGATCCCGAAACGCTGTCGTATGCTCAACAGTACCAACACGTGCAAGACCACTACTATTATCCTCAAGTCTACTCGTCTGTGACAACACCCATTGCTTTCCCAGTTCCACCTCTCACATCGGCACAACCTCAGATACAACATCTGCGTGACTTGCTCTCCACCTTCGATGCGAAAGTTGATCGGCTGTTGCTCCTCGCAGAGCACTTCACCAATTCAGTACATATGGTTGAATCAAAGGATGAGTACGAGAAGAAGGTTGAAGTGACATCAACAGGCGGTTCATCAGCGGCGCCACAAAGTGAAGTTGTTTTACAAGATGGCGAAGTTGTGAGTTTGCAGCATTATGAAGGCATTTCAGCAATGGATATGTGTGAGGTTAATGGTGACGTTGTGATGACATCAAATGATGAAACTGTATATGTTAATGGTTCAGAGGGTAATTTGATAATTAAGGAGAATGGAAAAGTCGCGGGCAAGAGTGAGGGTAATTTGATGACGTCAAATGATGAAACTATATATGCAATCGTAGCTGAAATAAAGACAGGGGAATTGGAGTTTGTGAGGAAGATGTTTGACGAAATGCCTAAGAGAAGTTTGGTGTACTTGAAAGGTGAGATGGTAGAGGCGAAGGGGTTATTAAATCCTCCTTGGTGGATTCCGTGGACAGTGTATTTGAAGATGGAAGATCTGTTCATTACCTCCAAGCTTTGGTCTACTGATCATGCACCAAAATATGTACCCCGGGCATTAGACCAAACTTTGCAAGACTTGCAAATTGACTATGTTGATCTGTACCTTATTCATTGGCCTGTCTGGATGAAAAAAAGGGTTGTTGACTTCAAGCCTGAGAACCTTATTCCAACAGACATACCTATCACAGGGAGAGCCATGGAAGCTCTGTTTGATTCTGGTAAGGCCCGAGCTATTAGAGTTAGCAATTTTTCTACCAAGAAAATGGCGGACTTATCGGAAGTGACTCGTGTTACTCCTATTGAGTGTCACCCTTCATGGCAACAACAGAAACTATGGGAATTTTGTAATTCCAATGGAGTTCATTTAACTGCATATTCGCCACTGGGTTCTCCTGGCACATTTCTGGAGAGTGAGGTCCTTAAGCATCCAGTTATAGCTTTGACTACAGAGAAGTTGGGGAAAACTCGTGCACAAGTTGCTCTTCATCGGGGTTTGCAGAAGGGTCATAGCGTGCTTCCTAAGAGTACAACTGAATCAAGGATAAAAGAGAACTTTGATGTCTTTGTTTGGTCTGTACCGGACGAATTGTTTGCCAAGTTCTTCGAAATTGAGAAAGCGAGGCTGCGGACATTTGTGCAAGAATTGGGGAAATGGGAGCCGGAGGCGCAGACAGCGTTTGCGCCTTACATGCTCAATCAAATTCAGCCTCGTGTTGTGTCGTTCGAAGAACAGGTGCTGCTAATCAGGGAAAAACTTGCTGAGTTGCATGAGTCAAAACAACAGTGGTCAAAAGCAGCCCAGATGCTCAGTGGCATTGATCTAGACTCTGGAATGAGAGTGATTGATGACACATTCAGGCTGTCAAAGTGTGTCCAGATTGATGGGGATAAAGGTGATAATTTTAAAAGTGGAAGACCCCTACATGACAAAAGAATGTTTTTCCATCGCATTATTAAGGGATTCTTGGCTCAGGGTGGTGACTTGCTTCGACGAGATGGGAATTATGGAGAGAGCATATATGGCGGAAAATTTGCAGATGAGTTCCCGAAACTGAAGCATGACAGCTATGGACTTTTGTCAAAGGCAATTGCTGATCGTGATGCGCGTGGCTTTCTATTCAATATTACCTTTAAGGCTGATCATCATCTTGATACGAAATGCATTGTTTTGGGAAAACTTGTGCATGGCCATGGAGTTTTATCAAGCTGGCGTGATTATTGCCAGAAGGTCAAGGAATCGGCACTTTATCAAGCTGTTGCATCAAATATATCTGGTTCAACGCCGAAAGATTGGTTTAAGGATGCTATTGAGCAGGAATTTGTTGACTCGTATCCGGGAATGAACCTTGAGGACAAGGTTCTTTCGAATGGGAGAGGTAATGTAACGACTCCACGTGTCTAGTTAGTTATAACTGGAATAGGCTAAAGCATTTAGCATGTGAGGTGTTGAGTAACCTATAAAAAGAGGGAGAAAGCATAGAACAAAGCAAGCAAAAACAACTATCTTCTATTTGTATCTTTTCAGTTATTTCTTTCAGCTTTACATTTCAATATAATTTTCTATTATGTTCTTCTAAATTTTACTGTTGAATCTCTCCCAAGAAACCCAATTCGTTACACATTTTGAGCAGGAATTTTTTCACGTTTCCATCTACCAATCTGCATTTCTTTTTCTCTTTTATGGTTGGCATTTTGTTGTGTAACCACCTATGGCATTAGACCTCTATTATCACATATTTATATCAGTTAGGAGGATTATTAGTGACCAACAGAATGATTAGCAGAATGGGATTTTCAATTTATCATCTGGAAAATGCATAAAAGAGATCTCGGCTCGTCTGGAAAAATATGAGTATTTAGGGAGCACTGATGAAAAGTTTTAAGTGATTTTGGTTGTGGAGTTTGACCATGGTTGTGTTGTCGCCGAGGATAAGAAGTGAATAAAAGAAGAAATAATATTCATGTTTTGCCCCCCTCAAAATTTACATTTTCTGGTTGCATGTGTCTATCACGTGACAAAATTGTTAAATTTTAAACGGAGATGAGCTAAGGGACAAACGGTGTCCCACTAATGAAAGTCGAGGGACCAAAAAACTTATTTTAAAAATTGAGGGACTAAAATGTCTCTCGTCCCATAATCTAAGGACTTCTAAAGGTCATGTTACATATATAAAACAAACACTAATTATCAGATAAAGAAAAGGGTAAACTTATTTTAAAAGTGTTGACTATGTCGCTATTGTGCACCTCTTGATCCCTAGTGCCTGGTTCCTGATTCCACCACTGCCTGAGAATACAATATTTTCATGATTTGCTCAACTTTTATTTGCATATGTGGGGGTGGGAATCTCATATTCCCAAGTTGTGAGAATGTTTTGAAAAAAATAAAAGATACAAATACTCATCTTAAAAATATAAAAATAAAATCATTCAAAAAATAAAAATAAAATATAATAAACAAAAAAATAGAATAATAAAATATAAAAATAATAAAAAGAAAAAGAATGGAATATAAGTTATTAAATTCATAGAATAAAATATTTAGAAAAATAAAATAAAAAACAATATAAACAAAAAGTTATTAAATTGTTAATTTAAATTAAAATCTTATAATTTATTTAAAAGTATTTTTTAAATGATAGATTATAAATTTTAGATTTTTAATTTAAATTTAAAATTTACAAAAAGAAATAGGAAAAAAGTAAAATAATTTTTAAATTTTAGTTTTTCATTTTTTTTAAAAAAAATATATTTAAATTTAAATTTGTAAATTTAAAAATATAAAATAAATTTATTTCACTTGTATAAATAGGTTAGACATTTTCTTGCTTGAATATTGGAAAAAGTATACAAAGTGTATCATGACATGTATACATTTTATGATATTTTTGTATTTTTGAATTAGGGGCAGTGTTGAAAAATTGTCAAGGATTTCTATAAGAATATTGAACTTAGACAAACATAACAATATTATAACATTTCTACGGATTTGACAAAATATTTTTAACGTACCAAACTATTTAATCACAATCCCGGGAATAATTAACATTCTTGGAAATGTTATTTCCAAAAATGTATTGTCGAAAATGAAAAATCATTCTGTGAACCAAATACACCCTAAAGATGATAGGTTCTCCTTGTATTAGCGTGAAACATAATACCAGTGTGGTTCATGGGTTACTTCTTTTTTTTTTTTTTAGAGAGGTCTTAGGTCATACAACGTACTTACATTTTACACTAGAGAGACTTAAACTCATAACTTTTTACATGCATAACGAATTATATATCGGTGGACCAAAGCCCAAGTGGCAATTCATGGGTTACTTTTAAACGTACAACACATGTTCCATTTGCGAACTATAGTTCTTTGCCTAGCAGGTGACGAATGGAAGACTACTTTCTTGAGCGAATATAATTCGAAATGGTTAATTAGTTTTCTTATAGTTTGGACAACAAAAAGATTGAGATAAATAAAGTGGTGAGTGGTCCTCATATTCATAGCTCAAATGTAGATGGTCAACATCCCCAAACTTATACATCTATTTTGGAACCTAGTTAATTGATGCAGATCCACATATGGGTCATCAGATTATCAATTTTTTTTTTTTTTTTTTGGTCAGAGATCATCAGTTTGAACTCTTAACTTTTGTCTTCTGATAAGGAATAAATAACCGGCCAAATCTATGAAAGTGACGTATCCTTAATCGGATTAAGGATGCAACTCTACTTGCTCAGATAAAAGACCTTTTACCAGAAAAAAAAAAAACAAAAACTCAGCCTCGCTATTTGCTTTGTATCCGCTCGCTCAATTTAGCCAGTGAACACCCTTCGCCATTTCACTCTCCAAAACAAAATAACAATAAAATATTATATAGAGACAGAAGAGGAGTGGAGTCTGACTTGGTGAGGTGATGCTCCGAAAATAAAAAATGAAAGCAAAAGAACAACAATATATTATATAGAGAGTGTTGTGAGAATAAAACTGAAATAAAGAGTTTATAAAAATAGAGAGTCGTGAATTTCAATCTTTATTATGAGAAAAAAAAAAAAAAAAGTTCATTGGAGTTTCCCTAATAGCTTACTTGTTGGAGTGCCATTTTGAAATTGGCTTTCTACTTTGACTAAAAATCCCAAGTAGTGACAATATTTTTAATGTTGTTCCACCATTTCAATATATTCACGACTTGAAATTACGAAATTCACACAAAGTCTCCCCCACTCACTTTAAATACTCTAAAAATATGTATATTTTGAAGGTAATTTAATTTAAAAAAATTAATTTAGCCCTCACTATTTTTTTGTTTATGTATATTAATGTTAAATTGTGTAATTTTAATCTCAATTAATTAAACTTTTGAATCCGTCCCTAAATCCACTATTTACCAATAATGCTTACAATAATTTTTTACATAAAGAAAATTCAAATCCTCGATCAAACGACTTCGTACAGGAACAGCCTACCAACTTCCTATAAAAAAAAATACCCCTTTCACTCTCAGATTAATATCCACAGCCCACACCCCACATGGAAAAAAAAAAAATCTTCTTACATCTACTTTTATTAGGGTTGGATCTCAACTCGTTTTCACGGATTTGAATTTGGACTTTGAGCCAAAACGTTATGAGTGAAATTTAGAGATTGTCAACTGTCTTATCATTCACAACAATCAATTCCCGTTAATAATATCATAATGTTATAAGCAAATTTATTTCCATTAGAGGAGTTTGGTTCGTGGAATTTTGTAAGATTATGGGAAATGTGAAGTTAGGAATGTCATATTCTCATCTTTGATTCGCATAATAAATATTCCTGACATAACACATTCCTGAGAATCTAATATTCTCATGATTTTTTCAATTTTCATTTCTTTGTGAAGGGCAGGAATCTAACATTCACAAGTTGTGAGAATGTTATATATATATGTATATGTATATGTATATGTATATGTATATAAGGAGAAAAGATAAAAAAGAAGAAAACAAACCCAAGGGTACATAGGTCTTTTAACAAATTCAATTTAACTTTTTTGAAAGAAATATAAGAGGGGGCACGTGTGGTTAATTTAACAAACCACAAGTAAAGTGTTTAGTAATTTTTATACCACAAAAGAGTGTTATGCAATTACAAAAAACTACAGGAGGTCTTACACAGTTTACCTTATCCTTAACACGAGAAAGCCACATTCTAAGATCATTCAAGATTACTATCAGGTGTTAAAACAACAATTTCAAAGCATCCTAACAGAGCCAAATAGTGTATCCAAACAAAGCAATCCTCAAAGGTTACAATGCCCAAGATATGAATGCTTAGAAAACATAAGTGTTTTTAATAATAGGTAGCGAGCTAAACCCAAGTTCCCATGCATACCCAAGCCCTCATCATCTACAAGAGAAACATTAGTTGGGGTAGGGTACTATATAGTCATTTATGCTCAAAATATAAGCAACTGTGACCATGTACAATGCGATCAATGGTAATGGTCTTTCAATTTAAGGTCTTGTATTTGAACAGTCTACTTTGATGCAATACATGATTGTACATGTTTATGTATTTATCACATTATAGTTGTGTTGATATTATGATCGAATATATGTGTTCCATATATATGTTTATGCTCTAATTGCAAATCTATTGGTGGCGCCATCAATCTCAATCGATTCATTTGGTTGCTTAGTATTTTAGGGCAAAGCTATACTTCAACTACTAAAAGAGTTAGAGATAGAATTGCACATTTTAGCTAGGACTTAATAGCAGTAATCTATTGAGTTTCGGTAATCAACAAGGTTGTTAGGCATGTAGTTCAACCTTCACATCAAAATAGAAAAGCCAAATACAAGCCTAAAGTCACGAGTTTTACTTGCAATCCGATCCCTAGACCACTAGTTTTATGAAGTCCTAGTCACATTGCTTTTCCTTTATTTGCATTAGCTTTAGATTTAAGAAACAATTTTGCGCAATTTGTTTCCCACATTCACTTAGGCATAATCTAATATAGATTCTAATATAATTATGTTGATCTTTATGTATCTCAAGCCAAGCATGAAAAGGATTGAACCACATGCTTTTGATTTGAGTGTTATATCAGAATTTCTACCTTTTATGTACAGAAAGGCTATAAAGAAAGTGGAGATGTTATATTCCCCTTCTATGTTTTTAGACAAAAGCTAATGGGGTTGGGTTAATGAGTTATTAAGCGGTATAATCCAATAAAAATTCTAATTTTTAAGCGCACTCTAACTAAAATAAAATAATTAAACTACGGCCCAAAATGTGAAGCATTACATAATTCATAAAACCAACATAACAAACCTATTTAAGCGTACCATAATAACATATACCATTCTCATTCAACATAATAAAAATCTTAAATTAACAATACCATTGTCTTTTCATCAAAATAAGATAGCTAAAGCCAAAGTCCTTTATGATAATAGTAGGGCAGGGAAAAGTATTCGGTCAGCCTTACTGACAAGATGTGTGGGGCCTACCCTATGTGAGTGAGACTGACGGTCAACCGAAGAGTGACACGTAGGGCAGCTATATATAAATCACAAGCTAGTAATCCATAACAATTATCCTTATTATCTGCAAAAGTGTTAACAAAAGAGGAATGAATACAAATTGCAGAGTAAACAAAGGTAGGGCTTATACCTGAAAACAGTGGTGGAGCCACATTAGGGCGAGTGGGAGATGCAGCCCCTACTGACTTAGAATAACGTTAAAAACTTTATATATTTTTGAAGAAAAAAATTAAAATATCTATGTATTTTTAGTTAAAAAATATTAATTAGTCCTCACTGAAAGAAAAAATGAAGTCATATAGTTGAAAAATTATAAAATTTTATGTATTTTTTAGGAAAAAAATTAAAATATCTATATATTTTTAGTTAAAAAATTAACTAGCCCCCACTGAAAGAAAAAAATAAAATCATATAGTTAAAAAATTATTTATTTTAGCCCCCACTGATAAAAATTTTTGGCTCTGCCCTTGCCCGAAAAGAATAAAAGGATAACTGAAGAGCTACCAAAGCTTAAGATCATAGAGCCCTATAAAACTCAATGACAGATCTTGAATCATAACCAAAGTACAACAAAAGTTGAGCAATAACAATAATCCAATAAATCATTTCAAGGTGCCATCATTAAGCAGTCCAAATAACATTTACTTATTCATATCAATATTTAAACAATTCCATTAGATTACGAAAATAATATCTACTTGCTTCTTACAATGTTATTAATTTGTGGCTACAATTTTGCTAGCAAGTCTTGTTAATAATCATGGGGTTTCATCATAAAATCAATTAGTCCTCAGTGGAGTAGCCAGGATCTTATAAGGTAATCTTGAAGTTTTTGATTTAATTTGGGACAAATGCATATTCTAACACTCCCCCTTCCCCCTCGCGTGTGATGTGAATTGAGATGGGTCATATGTGGTGGATAAGCACATATGGAAGGTTGAACGCACGTGAAACACACATGGAAGATAATATATGCAGAAGAAGATTGAACACATGTGTGACATAATTTAAGAAGGGTCATGTGACGCCTGAGATTCTACCGTACACATTTTTAACTGTTGCATCCATTAATTGCTCATTTAATTATGTGCTTTACTTGTTGTCTTTCTTAGTTACTATTCATTCCTTTTTTTAACTGCATTATATTAATGAATTAGCATTTTTATTAAATCATATGAATTGTTTTAGGAGTGAAAAAAATATGCATTTGTGCTAGGAGCGATAAGAACCTTCGTTTAGAAAATAGTTTAGTGAACTAGTGAATAGTGTTACATATGAACAATATGTTTTAGTTAGCTAGCACAAAATTGCAATCATAGACTCGTTTTTAAGTTAACTAGGCTCATTTTGTTAGACCATGCACTCACCCAAATAGGCCCCACCCTAATATATAAACAACCAAACACAAACAAGTCATAACTAAGCAAAAAAAAAAAAAAAAAGAAGGAAGATGCAGAAATTACTGTAGCAAATCCGAGAATCAACATAGGAGGAGAATGAGAGGATTTTGCTCATCAAATCTTCAAGCCAAGCCAAGCCAAGCAAGGAGCAAGTAGTTTAAGGTGTTTGCTAGCCTCCTGAGAGTTCCTACACGCATTGGTGAGAGTTTTTCATGCTTATTTGTGCATTTTAGAAATGTTGCTATTTTCTTGATTTGTTAGAAATGTTGTCTAATGCTATTGCAATGCTCAAATAAGCTTATATATATAGTATACGTGTAGTAGAGACCACATTTATGTTATTGTTTCACATTTTAAACGGTAGAAATCAATGGTTGATTCGTAGGGGCGAATAGTGACGGGATTTCTAGGGTTTTGTGTAATTGTGTGTATTAGCTTGATTCAATGCTTCTAATAGATGCCTTAGGTGCTAATGAGGGTAGTCTAATAGCCCCGTGCACTCAAATTGCTCGAAACTTGAATAAAACGTGAATTAGCCGAATTTTTTAAAAGAGGTTTCGGGGTTAATGCTAATCCGGGTGGATTCGGGATTCACTTATAGTGTTCTTAGACTACCTAGGTGCTATAGAACCTTTGCTAACTCTTGTTTGAAGCCCGGTTAAGGTAGGTGTAGTTCAAAGCTATAAGAGGAAACTTGGGGCTTTAGTGCTAAACGTGGGTATTTGGGCAACTTCGAAGGTCCTAAGGGTGTCTAATGGTTTAACTAGAAGCATGAAATAGACCACTCATGAATCTAGAACCATAACATGAGTTTGGAAGGAAAACGGTTTGAGTTACAAAGGGGTTTTGGGTCAAACGTGAATCCGAGTGAATTTGGTTGATATATTTGGTGTTCTTAGGGTAAGTAGGGACTAAATGTACTTTTCTAACTCTTAGTTGAGCTTTGATTAAGATACTTGTAGTACAAATGCACAAAGGGATAATCGGAGCTTTTGTTGTTAATACGGGTTAATGAATG
The DNA here is from genome assembly GCA_037974665.1 of Ehretia macrophylla. Lineage (NCBI taxonomy): Eukaryota > Viridiplantae > Streptophyta > Magnoliopsida > Boraginales > Ehretiaceae > Ehretia > Ehretia macrophylla. The sequence goes on along the minus strand of CM075767.1, from coordinate 16,219,510 downwards.
ATTTAAAAGGTTCTAAGTATGCCATAATGTGTAACTCGAAAATTAGAATGGTTAGTTGGTGAATCTTGAGTCATAGCCTTCGGTTTGGAGTTAAATGACTTAGGATAACAAAAGGGAAACTCGGAGTTTTCATACTTAGCCTTTATATGTTATTGTTTGGCATTTGTGAGCATTTCGTGAAGTTTCATGATCATCGGACATTGACCCCTTAGTGTTCGTATAATTATTTTCATATTTAATGCTTATAACTTGTTATAATGTTTATATTACTTGTACTTTGTTAAGATTAAATTGTAATAAACATTATATGCTAAAATAGTAGGACTATAAGGATAGCTCATCTAGTTATATGATTATTTATTACTGTAAATAAGAGTAATTGAAATTTATAACTTATAATCTTAACTTGATGGTATTTGATACTTTTAATATCTTCTATATTGACTAATGATATGTTAAGGTGAACCTTCTAATTCAATTGTGTGTGGGTTATGAACTTGTGTGAATAAGTGATCATAAGTCTAGCTTCTAATGTTGTAGGGTTGAGTTAAGTAAGAGTTAAGCTGGAATTGATATAGTTAATTGCTAAACTTATATGAACACCTTAGGGTTGCATACTTAAGCTAATTCGGGAAAGTTGAAGTAAATCGAAGCTATTCTCATGCGTGTTTGGCTTAATTCCAGGTGAGGGAGTTACATTCTTTTGTGCATCTTAATTTGTTTTAATAATTACGTGTACTTTGATATGAATAGACTAAATATACACTTGTCTTTTATTTATATTGTTATATGGCTTATTTATTATAATCTACGCGCGAGGGAAACCTACTTTGTTGTCCCTCATTTATGTGATTCTTGAATTATATTGTCATTGCTTGAATTATTGTGATCGAATATCGGGTTGCTCAACCTTTTCGGACATGGTAGCGTTGAAAAACACGGGCGGCATCGGGCTTGTCGTGCTCCCTCGACTACTATGGTGCCTATTCCCTTCTCGCCAAGGCATACTCCACTACCCCAGAGGCGTGGTTCACCTGCTGGGCATGGACCTATCTCAGGAGAAAGGGTCATAGGATCAGGATATATCCGGAGTATCCCAACTTGTTAGTGTATGGGTTTGCCGGCATTAGCGTGAAATTCGTGGCTCGTGGTCCGAGATTGAAGACTTGAAGTGGAACTGTATCCTTTTAAAATGTGGTTAATTACTTGTTTACTTGGTTGTGTTATTTGGTGTTAGAAATACTATTATTCTGTTGCATATCATGTTGCACGCCTCGGTATGTTGCATCACCTCCCTCATTGGGTAACTTGGGTTACTCATTCCTCGTTTTAACATGTTACAGGTGCAGTTAGAATAACTACCTTGTGTGCCGTGCTGTTGGTTGCTTATCCTGCTGTGGTTAGAAGCTATTGTGAAGATGGAACTTGGTGTATATTTTGTACTGTTTTGAAACCCTTTAAAGTCTTGTATATACTTTGTACAACTTGTTAGATAGTGATTAAATTAAGAACTTATATGGTTTGTTAGAGTAGTTGGCATGTAATAACTAAAGATAGGTTTTATTGCCTTTTAATTGCCTGCTTGTATGATTATATTTTGTCTTAAGGCTCGGATGGCCTTAAAGCTAAGATCTTTAGTTATAAATGAATGTCTTGTTATGTTGTGATTTTATTGAGTGTTTATAAGTTTTCAGAATGTCCACGGTACAGGAGAGATTCTGTCCGTTTTTTTTCCCTAAATTTTGTGACCGGGTTTGGTATTGGGTTGAGAATAGCATGGTTATTAGAGTCTCCGGTCGCGTGAGGGATCGAGGCGTTACAAGTCACACGTCAATGAACACGCGTGAAAGATGATACACGCGAAAGATAAATAAGACTAGACCATGGGCCTAGCTTTAATATCATGTTAAAAATCATGGGTTCCTATCCTAAAACCAATTAGGTAACGATTGGTATACTGGAATAGGGTTTGGAATGGAATAACATTCTTAACTCTTTTTTATTCTCATGCTTGGTATGAATGAATGAATTTGGAAATTTCATTCCCAAGTTAATCCCATTCCCGCGTATATGAAAATAGTCATTCCAGAGTAAACACATGAGAATGGGTCACTCTCATATGTTTGGAAATGAACTTGACTACCATACCCCATATTTCAATAATAATAATAATAATAACAAAAATAATAATAATAATAACAATAATAATAATTAAAAAATATAATAATAATTATTATAAAATACTAATAATAATAAAAAATAAATATAATAATAATTATTATTAAATAATAATAATAATAATTATTAAATAATAATAATAATAATAATAATAATAATAATAATTATTATTATTATTATTATTATTATTATTATTATAAAAATAAAATAATAGCAAAAAATAAAAATAAAATGAAAATAAAAGTAATAATAATAATCAATAAAATTAAAATAACAAAATAATAATAATAATAATAATAATAATAATATTGATTGAAATAACAATAATAATAAATAAAATAAATAAAAAATAAAAATATTGATTAAAATGATGATGATTAATAATAATAATAATAATAATAATAATAATAATAATAATAATAATAATAATAATAATAAAATAATGATAAAAATAAAAACAATAATAATAATACCAAATATAATAATAACAATAATAATAATAATAATAATAATAATAATAATTGTTGTTGTTGTTGTTATTATTGTTATTATTCTTTTTATTTTGTTATTATTATTATTATTATCATTATTATTTATTATGTTTATATTGTTTACGGTTATATTCATGTTTATTTTTATTTTTAATATTATAATAATAAAAGGACAATCCTTTCATATTATACAAGGTATTCTCATTACTACTCTTTATTCTTATAACATATCAATCAAGTCATTCGTATTTCCAAATTTATTTTATTTCTAGTTTCATTCCATTATTTGGTCCATTCCATTCTTGTCCAAATTTATTCCAGTATACCAATTGCTACCTTAATGTTAGGTGAAGTAGCCTAGAATCTTATAAAACGGTTTTCAAATTTTTAATTTTTTAATATGAAACAAGTATATATTCTAACAAATCTTGTTAGTCAGTAGTGTGTAAAGCGCTTCAAGGGTTCCACTAGGTGTATAAAAATTCAGAACAGAGAGTGGATCAATAGGATAGTACAATACTTTGACTATTAACCTTGTCGATTTAATACTACTATCTTGCATCTATTTATCCCACTATTAGGCACAGTTATAAAGTACAATAAAACTCTCTAAAATCCTAAACTTTGGAAATAAAGATAAAGTCAAAACCATGTTTAAAATCTTAAGACTTTATTGTCTTTAAGTAATGTAAGTGGAGTAGCATTTTTATTATAAAAGAAATTTTTTTCCGCCAATTTTTTTCAAAGAAATGTGCACACTGGATCATCTGTAGTAAAGAGGATATTCTGCAAACTTTGTCCTCAAAACAAATATTTCCATAAACTTAATTTTTAACAAGCTCGAAGGCAGTATGGGTGATTATAAACAACACATAGCATGCATTTTCAACTTTTTTAATTATTTCAAAATAGCGACACACTCTAAAAAAATGTCAAGGATAAACTTTCAAACAAGTAATTAGACACAACGTAACACAAATTACATAAATAATCTGCAAATTTAAAAACAAATGGATGTTCAACTTACACGCAACAACAATGTTGTGAACCACAAGGAAGCATGGGACATCACCCTGATTAGCAAATGAACGAATTATAAGCTCCACAACAAAATAAGAACTCAAATTTTATTCAAATAGGAAATTGGGATAGAACAAATATGCAATTTTGCAGAGTTATCACTAATTCAAAAATGAGAATAAACTTGACTTACAAATTAGAGAACAATATTAAACACAACAAATAAATACAACAAATTTCTCTCTAATTTGTTTAAACTTTTAAATGAGGTAATAGCTTAACATAATATCAGAGTCTGGCTATTAAAAGGTCATACGTTCAAAACTCACTGCCACCCATTTGTAAAAGTACGTCCACATGTAACGCTACATACTTTTTTAGTTTCATAATCGGATAAGCAAAGAAAAAAATATGTTTACTTGGCTTGAATTGATTTCTAAAACCCAAGAAAATTACTCAAACTCCAAACTTTAGTTCTAATTTTGCAACCTAAATAGAATTACTAATGTCTTAATAGTACAAAATCATTTTAATTGTGTTCATATGTTGACTTGTAGTTTTGTCCCCACCGATGATATAGACTTTGAGTTCTTCATTTTGTAATTCCTCCTTCTGTACTATTTCAATATTCCTTGCTGAATCATTGATAGAAGGATTGCAATCTGTTATTCTAATCACCCGTAATGTGTAAAGTTCTCCAAAGCAAGGAGGGATCTCATCTAGATGCCTGCAACTGTCCATCACTAATTGCGCAAGCTTGGGAAAAGAATCCTCTGAAGCAATCCACTTGCAAATCGATAGATCGCTTAATTTCAAATATTCCAAATTTGGGAAGTCCCCATCATTCACGATCCATTCTACATCGTAACACATTCCACTTAGTTTGAGAACCATTAGGTTCCTCCCAAATTCTGCAATATCCTTCCAATTTGGCAGAAGTCTTGACAAACACAACTTCTGTAGATTTGGAGGGAAGTCAAACTCACAATTCTTTCTCCAGTGCTGTGAACCCGTGATACGCAGCTTTAGTGACACAAGCTGATCGAGAAAGCTCAAATCTGGAAATCTATATGAAACTCCCCCCAAATGGTCAAAGCCGTTATATTGCCAACAGTTCTCAAATTCGCATTTCAATTTCTGAGGGTTTGGTACCCTTCTCAAAAAATTCTCTGCTTCTCTTCTAGAAGAAAATTTGGGTGTCAATAATGTTTGCACATTATCCAATAAGCAGAACTTTTCAAGTTCGTCGGTCCAGATAGTGAAATAATAATCGTGATTTATGTGTACATGGCGCAAGTTAACCATGTTCAAGAGTGAATTTGGTACAAAGTCTCGCGAACGACCTTCGACAAGTAGAGATTGCAGGTACCAAAGGTTGGCTATTGATGAGGGCATATCTCTTGTTGCAACGGCTAAATACCTCAAATGAATCAGCAATTCTATTCCGCTTTTAGACATGGAAATGTATATATCAGTTAAATCCAACACTCTAAGAAGCATAAAATTCTGAATAATGAATGAGAAATCAGACGAGGCAACATAACCGCGAGATCGTCTAGTATATAGTAGAGAACGGACATTGTACTGCGAAGGCTTCTCCTCCATAGGTGCAAACCAATTGAAATCAATGATAAGTCGACGCTCTTCATAAGCTCTAGCAATTTCTGACCAGTGAGGCACATGTATCACCTGCAAGAAACTCCCCTCTTTAGCTTTTTGCAAGCAAAAGTCATGTAATAGATCATGAACACGACATGCTTTGACTCCTTCATGGGAACTTTCTTTGGTAGGTTTACAAGGCTTCTATTGATAAGATCCAAGAAATATTCCTCTGCTACATCCTCCAATTTCTTTTCCTCAGCATATCGTACAAATCCTTCGGCGATCCATAACATCTTCAATTTCCAGAGAGGAACTTCTTCGTCCTCTGGAAATGCTGCAAAGTACAAAAGGCATGATTTCAAATGATCTGGTAAATGATTGTAACTCAATTCTAATACCGCTTTGCACTGATGACTTTCTGAGTCACTAAGAATGTGTGAGCTTAATTCTCCTGCAATTCGTTTCCACTTAGGTACACTCTTCTCCACCCTTGCAAGAACTCCAGCCATGACAACAATTGCAAGAGGAAGTCCCTTGCAACTCTCTACAATCTGTCGACCAACATCCAAAAATTCCCTAGAGAAGCTTCCTTTTTGAAATAGCTTCTTATCGAATAACTCCCAACTCTTAACCTTAGAGAGTTCATGAAGATTATGCACCTTATTGCCATCGTTAATTTGCGAAGCCAGATTTTGGTGTCTGGTAGTTATGAGAATACGGCTACGCAATCTGTCATATGGAAAAGATCTTTTAAAATCATCCCAATCCTTGATGTCCCACAAATCATCAATGACGATAAGATATCTACGTCCCTTCAAGCTTCGAAAAAGCATTGCAGCGAGATCTTCATCATTCATTTCTTTATTATCTGGGGTACCAATAACATCACCTAAAATGGTAAGCAACAATTCTCTCTTTTGATGAGAAACAGTGCACCATGCTTGAACATGAAAGAAGTCACGGATTGAAGGGTCTTCATACACTTTCTTAGCTAGCGTAGTCTTGCCAACTCCTGGCATGCCGACAATTGAGATAATATCTAATTTCTCTTGGTCTTCAAAAAGATACTCCTTTATCTTCTTTGCCTCATCTTCGAAACCCACTATTTCATCAGTTGCTATATTAGTAGCTTTTGATGAAACATGGATGGGAATCTTTGCAACATCATGGGCTTGTGTATGATACTTCTTCTCGGTATTGACCTTTGTCACCTCTGTTTTTATAAGCTTGGTTTGCTCTATGATTTTGAAAAGTGACATCTTGATGCGAGAATCAAGAACCTTTTTTACCAGGTAAAAGTCGATAACATATTCTGCCTAGTATGCCAAGCCTATGACGCACGTCCGAAGATCTCCCAATTCTTCGTGCTCATTACGTTGTCCCTTGGTTTCCATAAGAGATCTCAGAAGCAGAGACTTTCACATGTTGTGACTTGCATCACAGAATGCCAAAAAAGTAGGGAAATGTAACTTACCAAAGTACTCCAATCTCTGATTCTTTCTCGAACTAGATGCCTCCAGAATATTGAAAAATCGTGCAAGAAACAAGATTGATCTGACAATTCATATTCATCCCTCCTGTTAGCTCGTTAGTCTAGACTGCATATAGATAAATTGTCTTAAGAAAAATTCTCGTATCCGGCAATAATGTCCGGCATATACATAGTTGAGCCTCACGTTCCGCACTAAGCCGGAAACCGCCGGATGCCAAAGGGAAGAATACTCCAAATCTTAGAAGCCCTGTAGTGGAAAAAAAAAAAAAAAAAACATAACAATATTATTGAAAAATTGTGCAAGAAACAATATTGATCTGATCACAAGTCATATGCATCCTTTCTGTCAGCTCATCTGTGCAAGAAACAATATTGATCTTACATGTCATACACGCACGTAAAAAGATGGATCTATGAAATCAATAGTAGCTAATAATGACTTCACACTGATCCAAAAGATAAAAGAAGAAGAAAAGAATTAAACAAAGATGGATCTAAGTTTTTTTAGTACATAATTATTGGAGACACTGATCCAAACCCAGTTGACTTCTCAATTTTATAATTGCTGCTGGTATTGTATGCACTTAAAAATAATGATTGTTTTAACTGGATATTTCCTCTATGGTTGTCGCTTTGTTTACAAGAATTATCAATGAGTGTAATATCTTTTGTATTTGATATAATATTGACTTACTCCTATTTTTAAATAAAATAATAATAATCATAATAATGACTATTGAAGTTGAGCCAAAATTTGAAAAACAAAAAAGAAAATGACTTAACAAATATGTCCCCGTATTATAAGCATTTTAAGTACATAATTGATGAAGACAGAGATCCAAAATCCCCGCTAGCAAAGTCGATTTTATAATTAAGAAAAATACATAAATATAGTTTGGTTGCTCATCACATCAGCTTGATCATCAATCATTTTCGAGGTGAATTATTTATGCATTAACTTTGTTCACCCGTATTAGCCCTTTAATTTTCAAAGTAAACCATCACGGCCACCATCCTTGTATTTTCTCCTGATTTTCATTGAACTAGAAAATCCTTCAATCGATCCCAGATGCCCAGTCCTAAAACTCAAGAACCTTATCAAATCTGAGCCCTCAAAGTCTTTCTTCACAATCCCTCAATCGCTAGAAAGCTTTTCTCACTTATCTAACTCATACCCGCATAAGTTCATCCTTTTCCAAAGTCATGTTTCAATTTCTTGTCTAAGCCTTAAATATCCAAGCTTTACACAAATTTTTCATCTTCATGTTTCATAAGGAACTATGATGCTTTTTCATTTCTCATCCAATCCATATATGTCATCAATTGTAGTTACGATGACTGCTGCAAGCTTCCTTAATTTCTTCCAACAATATCCAGAAAGATATTCATCAGCTTTTCTTACTTTCACTTAGAAATTGATGTTGCTGCCTCTTTCTTCATCATTTATCGTCTGGAAAGTGCATAAAAGAGATTTCGGCTCATCTGAAAAATAAGAGTATTCAGGGAGCATTGGTGAAAAGTTTAAAGTGATTTTGGTTGTGTGGAGTTTGACCATGGCTGTGCTGTCGCAGAGGAGAAGAAGTAAATAAAAGAACAAATAAAGAGATGAAGAAATTATATTCCTGTTTTGTCTCCTCAAAATTTAGATTTTTTGATTGTATGTGCCTAAGACGAAATTGTTGACGAATGGTATTCCACGAATGAAAGTTGAGCAACCAAAAAATTTATTTTAAAAGTTGAGAGACACATGCAAAATTGTTAAAATGTCTCTCCTGCACTCTGCACTTTGAAGGTTAAGATTGATTTTTTTTTTTTATAAATAATCGAGATTAAATTAATTAATTTTGAATAATAAAAATAAATTTTAAAAATTTTAAAAAATAATAAGGACTATATTGACTAATTTTGAATAATAAAATTTTAGAAAAATAATAGGAATCATTTTGTGATATTTTCCCAACACACTCACGCCCTTATTCATCATCTCCTACACGTACTCTAAAAACTACACTATACCAACTAACCCACCTCTCTTGGAACCAAGAATGGAAACACGAAGTAGGGATCATCCGTGCTAACGATTAGGGATGATAACGGATACCTGTTTTACCGAAATCGATGAATAACTGTCTGATAAAAACCTAATAACAAAAACTAACGTGGAATCCGTTAGGGTTTGAGTTTTATAAAGGGAAACTGATGAGTAAACCAATAGGTTTTAGTTTTTTACGTTAAAAAAACCTACACCCGAAAATCGATTATTAATTTAATAAAAAAATCTAACGTATACAGATACACTTAAAATAATTGAAGACTAACTAAAATGATAAAAAAAAATTGAACTAAACTCAATTAAAAAAAAGTGAACTAAGCTCAATTAAAATAGATGGACTAAGCCTATTAGATCAATACTTATACTCTTAAGAATTGTCATCTTTATTGGCCAATGATAAATCTATATTTTGCGTATTTTATCACATTAAATCATGTACAATTGTATGATTATAGTGAACTTAACTATATATTTTATATAAATTTAGTACAATGTAGATTTCGAATAAGAAATGAAAAAAATGATGTCAAAATATCAATATTTGGAAAGGATCGTTGGTACAACACTCAAGAAATATGATAGGATGGCCCCAATATAAGCAAATCAAGATTGAATTTGGTCAAACGAAGTACGAAAATGAACTCAAGACGCCGAGAAACTTTGAAATAGTCTTGGTTAACTTTTTGATCAAAGTCAAAGTCAACGGTCAACATGTGAATAATAACTAGCATGAACAGTTAATCGTGTGTAAAGCGTGTGAACAGTAGTACTATGCAAAAAGTAAAATGCATGAATAGTAATGTGAATAATAATCGATTTTTTTCCTATAAATACCCCATTTCTCATATTATTTTTACATATTGCTTTTCTTAAATTTTTTCTTCTTGTTAGTTTTATATTGTTTTGTTAGTTTAGAAGTAATTTAGTTTAGTTCAAAGTCCAAATCGAGGGTGGTTATCTCAATTCAGAGGCAATAGCCAAGCCAAAATCATTATAAGAAATAAAGATTCACTATTCTCAATAAGTATTTTTTTGATTTCTTGACTTTTCATATGATTTTCTATATTGTAATTGTTATTATGACATATTAAAACTGAAATTTGGGATGATAATATTTTTTTTGTATATAATTATTGGATTCAGATTAATTTATGTGTCATATTTTTAACTTGTCAAGTATTACTTGATTAATCATGCATAAACTTGATGTTATGTTTTCGTTAATCAAGAATACACTTGCACCCAGTTTTGTAAACCAGCGATAATATGAGACTATCTTGTATGAACACAGTTTGATTATACGAACACCTCCAGGTTACATAAGTGAAATGTTAATTGTAGTTTCAACACTTCGGATGGATATAGTTTGGTTGTTCTAATACCTCTAGGATTGATAATGCATTAATCTCGTCACTTACGTATCCAAGGCCAACTCAGAAGTGAAAGCTTCTAGCCCAATTTTTAAATGATTTAATCTTTCAATCTGAATCCATAACATTATACTTGAATTTTTTGAGTCATTTACCATCCCGAATCACACTCGATTCTTGGACTTAATTAAAATTGTGTTGTAATTTAATTTTGTAATTTTATGCTCTACTGTCACTTTTGGACTTAAACAAATATACTGTGATTGTAAGTCAACTGAATTTAAATTAAACATTGAACCAAAAAAAACTGTAACCCCAATTTTTGTGAATTGACCCTTGACTCACCATGTCTATGTGGTAACCAGAGGTAAAATTGTTTTAAATTATTTCACTCTATTTTTTATTGTAAAACAACAAATCAGCCAAAAATAATAGAGAAGATGCAACCCAGGCAAAAAAGTAAATGCCCATGAAATATGTATCATTGTTGATGGGATTGAGATGGAGCATTGTATGAAATCAATCCTAAATCACTATGAGAAATTTTAAGGAATTAATTATAATAGTTGACTTTCCTTTAAATTGTTTAAAAACAACAAGAAATGGATTAGCTATTTTCTTTGTTTGTTTATTTGTTTGTCAATTAAATTGCAGCTCCAACTTGCAAGCATTAGAAAGAAAATAAGCACATTTTGACAATATTTATGAGATATCAAATATGGGATCACTTAATTCAAAAAGATCAAAATCAATTGATGTCAATTATACATATATTGCCTATTATTGACTCTTGAAAGGCAAGGTTAGAAACAGAATATGTCTATAGACTTTAACTATGATAATAGACATATATCATGGAAATTTATAAAGCAAAGAACGACGGCATCCTCTCCAAATTATGCTGAAATTCTCGCAAATCAAGAAACTAGTTGGGGTGTGTATAGTTGAGATATGTCATACAATACATTCAAGAATTATGTGGGTTCCTCTCCAACAAAGATAGTCCTACTATATTACATGAAGATAATGCAACATGTATCACTCAAATGTGATTATATGGTTAGTAATGTGGAATGTGACACTTGGAAGATCTATCGCTATGACAAGGTTGAAATGAAAGAAAGAAAGTACTTGTGCGTTGTACTCTTTTTCTTTCATCAATTTTTTTTTTTCACTGAGTTTTTTTTAGTAAGATTTTAACGAGACAGGCTAAATACAAGTATGTCACATTGAAATTCTACTTGAGCATGAAACTAAAACAAACATGACATAAGTTCTCATCAAATTCAGTCAAGCTTACGTTACAGGATCATCATAATTCTACTTTATAATCATTGTTGAGATGTCCACATGAGGGGGAGCCTTATACGAATTGTACTCTTTTTCCCTTCGCATAGGTTTTGTTCTACTGGATTTCTAACAAGGTTTTTAATGAAGCAATACAAGAAGCGTATACAAAGAATATTATACTCTTTTTCCTCCGTTAAGTTTTTATCCATTGGGTTTATCTTGGTAAAGGTTCTAATGAGACATATTCTTAAACCATAATATCCAAGGGGGAGCTAGTGTTGTGAAATTATGGATATTCATGAACATAAACCGTGTGAACTGTAATTGTGTGAATAGTGAACCGTGTATGAATAGTAACCCGTGTATGAATTGTAACTTTATTTTTCCTATAAATATGACTTCATTGTATTCCAGTAAAGATAGTGAAATCAAAGGAATTCTCTCTAAGTTTATCTCAGTTCTCTCTTATATTATTGTGATCTTTTGGCAATTATTTCATAACAATTACTGCAAATTCCAAACAACTTTATAAAATGAAAAGTAAATCTATTGGGGGGCCAGGACCTTATTGCTATCAAGGAATCGAATATCACACTTTTAATTTCCTCAGCTGTGATAGGAGAGATAGGCGATTGCACAAAATTGGAAAGAATGCACTTGCCAAGGATATATCCAGACATGATCCATCTTATAAAAATCATTTGAAGAGATAGAAGAGCCCAGAAGGTTAGTGAAATGAATTCAGACCTTACACCTGAGCAGTGGCGGAGCCAGGCACCGGGCATTATGGTGTGCACTACAATATCAAAGTCAATAATCGAGATACAGGACAATTATTTATGCATAAATTTTTATATAAACTATAAAAAAAAAAATTGATGGTTTTATGTCTAAAATCATATTTTTATACTATAACTAAACCAATACTTAATTTAAACACTTTATAACACAAATATAAGAGTGTTCCACTGCAAAAAATGTTGTGTTCATGGCATTGAACCATAATTTCAGGGTGTTCCACTGCAAAAATGTTGTTTTCATGAAAAGAGAAAAAAAAAAAAAGACTACACACCCAAAATTTTAGGGTGTTCCATTGCACACCCAATGCCAAAGGTGACTCTGCCCCTGCACCTGAGTCATTAGAAGTGAACAACCATCTTCACAAAATAATTTTGGTGAAAGTAAGTCATGTTTGAGTCACCATCTCTGATCTATTGAATCCATTTTTGTTTGAGTACAATATCATTAGCTTTAGATAAGAACTCGACCTCACGAAAGAGGATCTTCTTCTTGGGAAGTAATGGCATCATCACTTGAGTAACCATTGAGCATGTCAAAGTGGATAGCATCCCGAATGGCCTTGATCTTTGTTGGGGATATTTGAGAATTAATGATAGGTATTGAACTTCTAAAGGGCAACTTTGAGTCCTTTTTGCTTTTGCACATGACAAAATATAGGAGTGCCATGAACATAATAATCTCAATTATGTTACACAATGTCAAGAAAAAGATGACGAGTAGTCCAAGCATTAAAGAATTTAAAAGGCTTGAACCCCGTAGCAGAAGGAGTTTGGTATTGAGAACAATGAAGGAAACATCTGGAGGGCCCGAAGATGTAGAACTTTCTTCGTGTCGTGCTTCGTTACATGAAGCTGAGCTCCAGTAACAATGAAGGAAACATCTTCTCTGGTAGAAAAAGTACAGGGGATCGGCCAACTTTTGAATAATGCAGGGGGCGGAGTATAATTTATCCAATGTTAAATTACAATGAATGACGAAAATTCCTAAAAGACTTACAAATGCCTATGCTGAAAAGTGGTATGACTTTATTTTGCCTTTGTGAATAGGATCATCTATATATGTTATTGCATTCGCCAAACTTCTGGTGTTCGAGGCTTTTCCCTTTTCTTTTTTTATATTTTTTTAACCTTTTCTTTCTACTTTTTCATATACGGTAATTGGTGGTTGATGCATGTTCTTATTGTAAAAAACGAAAAATAACTTATATAGCATGTTAAACACAAACTGCAATACTAATTATAAGACATGACTTCTATTCTCAGTGACCTATCATTACGTATTGACTCTCATAAAACAACTAAATAGGTAAGGGCCTTCATGTCACGTTCCGATCTCATAACTTTAGGCTTGTGAGTCAAAGTAGTTTGTAACTATAAAAAATAATTGTTTGAGTCTTAATCAACTCACTCAAAATGATTAACTCTTGTTGATTTAAGGTTCAAATAGTTATTCCTTAATCTTACAATACTAGTTTCATTTGTGGGTTTCTGAAATTCTGAGTCCGGGAAGTGATATATACTTCATGTCAACTTCCTGAATGTGTAAATTACCATTTGCATAATACTTCTCAAGTATAAAACCAAACTCCAATACTTTTAAGTCATGACTTCTATTCTCGGATCTATCTATCATTACGTATTGAGTCTTATAAAACAACTAAAGAGGTAATGGCTTTCATTTCACATTCCGAGCTCACAACTTTAGGCTCACGAGTCATAGTAGTTTGGTAAGCATAAATAATAATAATAATAATAATAATGACTTGTGTCTTAAATCAATTGATCTAAAATGATTAATCTTAACTTATTGGACCTCAAATTGACAAACTCAAAATGTTTAACCCTCGTTGAGTTGATTCCTAAATAGTTATTTCTTTCACTTACAATCTCACTTGCGGATTTGAAATTCTGAGTGCAGAATGTGACACATCATGTCAACTTTGTAAAAGTGTAAATTGGTATTTGTTGAATACTTTCCAAGTATAAATGCAAACTCCGATACTTGTAAGTCATGATTTCTATTTTCACTGACCAATTAGTACGTGTTGATTGTTATAAAAGAACTGAAACTGTAAGGGCTTTTGAGTCACTTTCTGAATGTGTAAATTACAATTCACAAAGTTAAATTTGAATTACAACTTTGACTTTTACTGTAAAAAATTTTCAAAAAAATAATGTTTGTAGAATGCTTTCGAAGTTTGTTCTTATCAATATAGGTGAAATTTACCTATTGCACTTTATGCCCTCAAGATACAACCGCATCCCCGTGATTGGTCTCTTTCTAACAACAACCTGATAAGGGCTAAACCACATGCTCTAGGCTCGAGTGCTATATCATAATTTCTACCTTTTATTTACGGGAAGGCTACAAAGAAAGTGGAGATTTTATATTCCCCTTCTATGTTTAGATAAAAGCTAATGGAGTTGGGTTAATGAGTTATTAAGCGCTATAATCTAACATAGATTCAAAATTTGAAACCCACTCTAATTAAAATACAACAATTAAGCTAACGCCCAAAATGCGGAGCATTGCATAATCCGTAAAATCAACATTAACAAACCGATTTAAGAGTACCATTATCATCCAACATAATAAAAATATTAAATTAACAATACCATTATCTTTTCATCAAAACAAGATATAAAAAACCAATGTTTAATGCGAGTTGAGAAAATATTTTCCACTAGACTTTTGAAGCGAACAAAAGAAGAAAGACAGTCACTTTTATTATGCATATAGCTAGGTGTAACTACTATAGTCATCAATAAACAACACAAAGCAACGAAGCCAAAAATGAAGTTGTAGGGCTGGACCCCAAACATTGTAGTGTACAACTTTTAAAGGAAACTTAGATATACGTGATGACAAAGGAAAAGCTAACTTATGACTCTTGCCCATCATACATGTAGTACAAACTTTAATTAAAGAACATAAATCAGAAAAATTTAATGATTGTTGAGTTTGTAGAGACAACAACACTTGCTTTGTTGTGTGGCCAAAACAGTTGTGCCAAAGACTAGAAGACACATGAGAAACAGAAAAGGGAAGGAGTGGACTGGATGCAGAAAGCGAAACCGGGATGCGGTAGATACTGGATTCAATGTTGCCTTGGAGGAGAGGTATCCCTGTGTAGAAGTCTTTGACAACACTATGCGAAGGAAAAAACTCGAGTGAGATGCTATTGTCGCGGGTAAATTTAGATATAGATCAAAGACATAATGAAAGTTGAAGAATAACAGTAACCAATAAATTATTTTCAATGTGCCATTAGTAAGCATTCCAAATAACATTTACTGATTCATATCAATATTGGAACAATGCCATTTGATTATGAAAATAATATCTATTCATTTTTTTCAATGTCATTGATGATCTGTTGCAACAATTTTCCTAGCAAGTCTTGGTCAGTAGTGAATAAAAGGCTTCAAGGCTTCCAATAGGTGTATAAAGTATTCAAATCATACATGGGATCAATATTATAGTACAATATGTTAACTGTTGACCTTATCGATTAATATTGGTGTCTATTGTCTAGTATTTATTAATCCCCTAATTAGGCACAGTGTTAAAGTACAATAAAAGTCTCTAAAATAATAAACTTTGGAAATAAAGATAAAAGTAAAAACCATGTTTTAATATCTTAAGAATGATAAAACAAACCAAGACCATGATTTAATGGTCCAATGTATACTGTTAGGGACGGACCCAAGCACTCACGCTTAAGGTGTACAATCGTACAGTTAGAGAGGTCAGAGTGTACACTCATACAATAAAAATGTCTAATATAATAATTTTTTAAAAATAAAAAATAAAAAATAAGAAAAAAATGTATTTTTTCCAAGTTCATTCAATTAAATACTCGTATATGAGGTTGGAATGAAGCTAATTATATATGGTATAATTTACCTAATATGATTGTCCCATTTCATATAAATTGTTCTTGAATTGAGCATAACATGACTAGAGAACCAAAACTTTTACATATTTTCCAGTATTCTATTTTATAGGAAAATATTTTTGCCCAACAAGTGATTCTACGGCAAACAAACAGAGTCAAGGAAACTCTACCCTCAAAACAAAACTTTCCATAAACTAAATTTTTAAAGAGCTCGAAGGCAGTATGGATGACTAAAATTGACACATAGGCATGCATTTTCAATCTTTTTTTATTATTTCAAATAGTGGTACGCTCCAAAAAAAAATCAAGGATAAGATTCCAAACGAGTAATCGAACATGATGTAACGCAAGTTTCATAAATATTCTGCAAATTTAAAAACAAATGGATGTTCAACTTACACGCAGCAACAATATTGTGAACCAGAAGGAAGCATGAGACATCAACCTGATTAGCAAATGAACAGATTATAAGATCCACAACGAAACTCAAATTTTAGGAATTGAAATAGGAAAATGGTATAGAACAAATACACAATTTTTAAGAGTTATCACTAATTAAAAAACGAGAATAAACTTGACTTACAAGTTGAAGAACAATGTTAAACAAATAAATAAACAAACTCCTCCCTAACTTAACATGGTATTAGATTATAAATATTAAAAGGTCATCGATTCAAAGCTCATCGCCATTCATTTGTAAAATTATGTCGACATGTAAGGCTCGATCAAAAACTATACAATATATTAAAAAGTTAGACCCATTTTTTAAATTATGTCAGGTGTAAGGTTCAATCGAAAACTATATAGTAAATAAATACAATAAATCTCTCTCTAACAGGTTAAAATTTTAGATGAAATGTTAACTAACAAACAACTCTAGTACAAAAGGGAAATACATATTGTTCAGTTTCAAAATATGTTTACTTAGCGTGAATTCATTTCTAAAACCCAAGAACATTACTCAAACTCGAAACCTTATAACCAACATTACATTCTTATAATATGGATTTATATCACAAGCCTCAGTTCTAATTTGCAGCCTAAATAGAAATACTAATAACGGATTTGAGTTCAGCTGCTGTACCAATAAGTGAAAGAAAAGAGCAGACCGCAACTAGACTTGAGAAAACAGCAGCTTTCAGGCATCCTCTTAATAGTACAAAATCATTTTAACTCATCAAACATATAGAATTTGTACAACAAACAGCCACGTCTCACCAAAGTAAAAGACAAACAACTAGAAACTCTTAAGTAATTAAAATAATTGCATCTCAAAGAAAGAAATTGAATTGTGTTCATGTTGACTTACTTGTAGTTTTGTTCCCTTGGATGATATAGACTTTGAATTCTTCATTTCCTAGTTCCTCCTGTTGCACCTTTTGAATCTTTCTGGCTGAATCATTGATAGAACGAATGCAATCTCTTATTGTAATCACCCGTAGTGTGTAAAGTTCTCCAAAGCAAGGAGGGATCTCATCCAGACACCGGCAATACTCCATCACTAATTGCGCAAGCTTGGGAAAAGAATCTTCTGAAGCAATCCACTTGCGAATCGCTAGACCGCTTAATTTCAAATATTCCAGATTGTGGAAGTCCCCATCATTCACGATCCATTTTACATCGTAACACATTCCACTTAGTTTGAGAACCTTTAGGTTCCTCCCAAATTCTGCAATATCCTTCCAATTTGGCAGACATGACAAAAGTCCTGACAAAGACAACTTCTGTAGATTTGGAGGGAAGTAAAACTCACAATTCTTTCTCCATTCCGTTGAACCCCTGATTAACAGCTTTAGTGACACAAGCTGATCGAGAAAGCTCAAATCTGGAAATCTATAGAGGTCATTGCCTAAATCTTCCCAACAGTCGTGAAATTGGCATCTCAATTTCTGAAGGTTTGGTACCCTTCTCAATAAGTTTTCTGCTTCTCTTTTGGAAACAAAACATGGTGTCGATAATGTTTGCACATTATCCAATAAGGAGGAATTCTCAAGTCCATCGGTTGAGATAGTGAAATAATCATCGTGATTTATGCGTACATGGCGCAAGTTGACCATGTGCCAAAGAGAACTTGGTACAAACTGGACCCAACGACCTTTGACAACTAGAGATTGCAGGTAGCAAAGGTTGGCTATTGATGAGGGAAGATCATGTGATTGGACGGCTAAATACCTCAAATGAATTAACAATTCTATTCCGCTATCAGACATGAAAATGAATATGTAAGCCAAATCCAACACTCTAAGACGCATGAAATTCTGAATAAAGAATCTGAAATTAACCAAGGGATTATAAGTGCCAGATGGTCTGGTATGTAGTAAAGAACGGACATTGTACTGGGAAGGCTTTGCATCGATAGGTTTTTTATTGAATTCAATGCTAAGTCGGCGCTCTTCATAAACTCTCGCAATATCAGACCAGTCATGCACATGTATCACCTGCAAGAAACTCCCTTCTTTAGCTTTTTGCAAGCAAAAGTCATGTAATAGATCGTGAACACGACATACTTTGACTCCTCCATGGGAACTTTCTTTGGTAGGTATTACAAGGCTTCTATTGATAAGATCTAGGAAATATTCCTCTGCTACATCCTCCAATTTCTTTTCCTCAGCATATCGTACAAATCCTTCAGCAATCCATAGCAATTTCAATTTGGAGAGAGGAATTTCTTCATCTTCTGGAAATGCTGCGAAGTACAGAAAGCACGATTTCAAATGATCTGGCAAATGATTGTAACTCAATTCTAATATGGCTCTGCACTGACTTTCTGAGTCACTAAGAATGTGAGAGCTTAGTTCTCGTGCAATTTGTTTCCACTTAAGTACACTCTTCTCCGCCCTTGCAAGAACTCCAGCCATGACAACAATCGTGAGAGGAAGTCCCTTGCAACTCTCTACAATCTGTTCTCCAACATCCAGAAATTCATTAGAGAGACTTCCATTTGGAAATAGCTTCTTATAAAATAACTCCCGACTCTCAACCTTAGAGAATTGACGAAGAATAAGCACCTTATTCCCATCTTCAATTTGTGAAGCTAGATTCTGGTGTCGGCTAGTTATGAGAACACGGCTACGCAATTTGTCGTCTGGAAAAGATCTTTTGAAATCATCCCAATCCGTGATGTCCCACAAATCATCAATGACGATGAGATATCTACGTCCTTTCAAGCTTTGGCAAAGCTTTGCAGCTAGATCTGAATTAGTGATTTCTTTATTATCCTGGGTAAGTAAAAGCTTTGCAGCTGGGTCTTCATCATTGATTTCTTTATTATCCGGGCTAAGCAAAGGCTCTGCATCTACCTCTTTATTCTTCATCTTATTGTGCTCTTCATTTTTTCCAATAACATCACCTAAAATGGTAAGCAACAATTCTCTCTTTTTATATGTTTGAGAAACAGTGCACCATGCTTGAACATGAAAGAACTCACGGATTGAAGGGTCCTCATACACTTTCTTAGCTAGAGTAGTCTTGCCAACTCCTGGCATGCCGACAATTGAGATAATATCTCTTTTTTCTTGGTCTTCAAAAAGATACTCCTTTATCTTCTTTGCCTTATCTTCAAAACCCACTATTTCATCAGTTGCTATGTCAGTAGCTTTTGATGAAACATGAATGGGAGTCTTTGCAACATCATGGGCCTGTGTATGATGCTTCTTCTTGGTATTGATCGTTGTCACCTCTGCTTTTATAAGCTTGGTTTGCTCTATGATTTTGGAAAGTGACGTCTTGAAGCGAGAATCAAGAACATTTTTTACCAGGTAAAAGTCGATAACATATTCTGCCTGGTATGCCAAGCTTATGAAACGCGTCCAAAGATCTCCCAATTCGTCATTCTCATTAGGTTGCCCCTTGGTTTCCATAAGAGAAGATCTCAGAGATTTAAATTCCATATGCAGTGTTTCAATTTGATTCATTAGAATCTCAATCGATTCTGGCCGACATTTTAGCAACTCCTCCAAATGTCCCAAAAAAAGATCCAAAAATCCCACTCCATCAACTTTGGGATAGTTATACAAGTTAAGCTCTCTAGAGTCTTCTTGAATCTGCTTTATTTTGTAAAGCACCTCAGAAACCACTATATTCATTTCCCTAGCCATGTCTTCGTTTATGTCCCTGTCATAACACGAGCATAGGATAGGTACGAACTTCCAAATAATAGCTTCAATGGATGTAAAGTGATAATTGAATCGTTCTAATCTCAATTCATCTGGCAAATTTCTGATAAAAGTTTGAAGGAATTTCAGCTTCTCAAGGAGATTCTTACTTGGATCACTTAGATAAATCACAAATTTCTCATTACAATCTAGTAGCTTTATCAGATTGTCTAGGAGATAATGCTCAGATGTTGATTCAGCTGACCTTGAAGCTCTTAAGACCACCATATAGATCTCCTCGACATTAGTCTTCTCTACTAGATCAGAGAACTCTTTCTTCATTGCTAGTGCTATCTCTGTATCCATTTGGTCAACGAAGCAAAAATAAATGAGATATGTCGCTTTGGGTAGCAAAGAATAAAGAGGTGCCAAAAGCTCTTTATTTTCATCCGGAACGTATACCTCTTTGCCTGCTAGATATGTAAACAGAGGTTGCAGAAGTGTCAGCTTTTGTTTGAAGTTTTCAATTTCTTTCGTCAGAGGAGCAATTAGATCAGCCCTACAGCTTAATAAATATCTAGAAATCCTCACAAGAAACTCTTTCCTTCGAAACGCCCATTCATAATTTACAAGTCTCCTTTCGAAATTTTGCCTGATTAGAAGATCCTTCATCTTTTCTCGCAAATTAGAATATACACGGTCCAAGTCTAGGATGTGACTTCCTTTAATTGGTCTCTTAGAAAGTGAGTGAAGTTCCAACCTCACATCATAAAGCTCATCTTCAATAAGCAAAACAAGACCCTCATCGTCTGAGTAGCTGAGAAACATTTCTAGAAAGTGAAGCCCAAGTTTGAGGAATAGGATATGATCCCTCAAGTGGGCAGTATCCATAAAGCTCTGATATTTTTCTTCTTGCTCCTCGAGAAGGGACAATGATTTAGAAATATGAGAGGAGGGGCTTTCCATTTTGAAAGATGGTTTATAAAATGGAAAACAAAGTTTAAGGGACATGATATGATCTATCAAGGAGGCATGGAATTATGAGAGGAATATCTTTCCTTGTTGGCTTATTTTTCTAACAAGAGAACTTAAACCTAGAATCTTGCAAGAAGAATACACTTCACTACGTTACTTTTGCTTTTACATGCTGAACTGGTAAGGAATTAATTCTAAATTTGACTTGATCAAAAAGAAAATTATAAGGATTATAAAACATTATTTTATCGAATATCTTACGCAAATATTTATTATTCTTTATTAATATGTTGTAGATCAAATGAATAACATTATCAATCTGGGAATTCTATCCCATTTGCTGGGCATGGGAAACCATATATGGTCATTGGATATCGACTTCATAAGATGGTAGCTTAAAATGCTATTTTATCTTACATCCTTAAATTGGAAAAGTTTATGGCCATGAAGATGTTCTCATTCTCAACAATTATAAGATAGATGCATATATCGTTGAAATGATGGAAGCATGGAAGCATCTTGACTTTCTTTGTGACTGTAAGAACAATGGTGATTCCAGTTTTATGACCAGTTAAGTGCAAGACATTCAGATAATGTTACATGATCCTCAACAATGATTACAAGCCCGTCATTTAAACTAAAAGAGAAAGCTTTCAGGGTTGTTAGCAATGGCAATTTAAATAAAAAATTCTCAATCTTTGAGACTGACTGAATAGACAGCCAAAGATTGTCACAAGAAGAAGACTAACGGAACTTCAAAACGAAAATCCCACAGAAGCAGAGACTTTCACATGTTGTGACGGACATGCACTTTATATTTGACTTGCATCACAGAATGCCAAAAAAGTAGAGAAATGTGAAGGAACTTACCAAAGTACTCCAATCTCTGATTCTTTCTCGAACTAGATGCCTCCAGAATATTGAAAAATCGTGCAAGAAACAAGATTGATCTGACAATTCATATTCATCCCTCCTGTTAGCTCGTCAGTCTAGACTGCATATAGATAAATTGTCTTAAGAAAAATTCTCGTATCCGGCAATAATGTCCGGCATATACATAGTTGAGCCTCACGTTCCGCACTAAGCTGGAAACCGCCGGATGCCAAAGGGAAGAATACTCCAAATCTTAGAAGCCCTGTAGTAGAAAAAAAAAAAAAAAAAGATACAGGAGCTTACAAGAGTAATATGAACTCTGACTCTCTCTCCAGCTAGATGCCTCCAGATTATTGAAAAATTGTGCAAGAAACAATATTGATCTGATCACAAGTCATATGCATCCTTTCTGTCAGCTCATCTGTGCAAGAAACAATATTGATCTTACATGTCATACACGCACGTAAAAAGATGGATCTATGAAATCAATAGTAGCTAATAATGACTTCACACTGATCCAAAAGATAAAAGAAGAAGAAAAGAATTCAACAAAGATGGATCTAAGTTTTTTTTGTACATAATTGTTGGAGACACTGATCCAAACCCAGTTGACTTCTCAATTTTATAATTGCTGCTGGTATTGTATGCACTTAAAAATAATGATTATTTTAACTGGATATTTCCTCTATGGTTGTCGCTTTGTTTACAAGAATTATCGATGAGTGTAATATCTTTTGTATTTGATATAATATTGACTTACTCCTCTTTTTAAATAAAATAATAATAATCATAATAATGACTATTGAAGTTGAGCCAAAAATTGAAAAACAAAAAAGAAAATGACTTAACAAATATGTCCCCGTATTATAAGCATTTTAAGTACATAATTGATGAAGACAGAGATCCAAAATCCCCGCTAGCAAAGTCGATTTTATAATTAAGAAAAATACATAAATATAGTTTGGTTGCTCATCACATCAGCTTGATCATCAATCATTTTCGAGGTGAATTATTTATACATCAACTTTGTTCACCCGTATTAGCCCTTTAATTTTCAAAGTAAACCCATCACGGCCACCATCCTTGTATTTTCTCCTGATTTTCATTGAACTAGAAAATCCTTCAATCGATCCCAGATGCCCAGTCCTAAAACTCAAGAACCTTATCAAATCTGAGCCCTCAAAGTCTTTCTTCACAATCCCTCAATCGCCAGAAATCTTTTCTCACTTATCTAACTCATACCCGCATAAGTTCATCCTTTCCCAAAGTCATGTTTCAATTTCTTCTCTAAGCCTTAAATATCCAAGCTTTACATAAATTTTTCATCTTCATGTTTCATAAGGAACTATGATGCTTTTTCATTTCTCATCCAATCCATATATGTCATCAATTGTAGTTACAATTACTGCTGCAAGCTTCCTTAATTTCTTCCAACAATATCCAGAAAGAGATTCATCAGTTTTTCTTAATTCATCAGCTTTTCTTACTTTCACTTAGAAATTGATGTTGCTGCCTCTTTCTTCATCATTTATCGTCTGGAAAATGCATAAAAGAGATTTCGGCTCGTCTGAAAAATAAGAGTATTCAGGGAGCATTGGTGAAAAGTTTAAAGTGATATTGGTTGTGTGGAGTCTGACCATGGCTGTGCTGTCGCAGAGGAGAAGAAGTAAATAAAAGAACAAATAACGAGATGAAGAAATAATATTCCTGTTTTGTCCCCCCCAAAGTTTAGATTTTTTGATTGTATGTGCCTATGACGAAATTGTTAAATTTTAAACCGTTGAAACACGAACGGTATTCCACTAATGAAAGTTGAGGGACAAAAAAAATTTATTTTAAAAATTGAGAGACACATGCAAAATTGTTAAAATGTCTCTCGTCGCACTCTGCACTTTCAAGGTTGAGATTGAAATTTTTTTTAACAAACAATCAAGATTAAATTGGTTAATTTTGAACAATAAAAATAAATTTAAATTTTTTTATAAAATAATAGGAACTATATTGACTAATTTTAAATAATATTGACGAATTTAAAATTTTGGAGAAATAATAAGGACCATTTGCGATATTTTTCCAACACACTCACACCCTTATTCATCATTTTCTACACGTACTCTAAAAACTACACTATACCAACTCACCCACTTCTCTTGGAACCAAGAATGGAACCGCGAAGTAGGGATCATTCATGCTAACGATAGGGTTGGTAACTGGTACTCGCTTTATCCGAAATTGATAGAAAACTGTTTGATAAAAATCCAATAACAAACTAACGAGGAATCCATTAGGGTTTGAGTTTTATAAAACGAAACTGATGGGTAAACCGATAGGTTTTGATTTTTTTCATTAAAAAAACCTAAACCCAAAAACCAATTATATATATACACTTAAAATAATAGAAGACTAACTAAAATAGGTAATTAAATGATAAAAATTTGAACTAAACTCAATTAAAAAAAGAAGTAAACTAAGCTCAATTAAAAGAGATGGACTAAGCATATTAGACCAATACTTATACTCTTAAGAATTGTCATCTTTATTGGCCAACGATAAATCCATATTTTGCGTATTTTATCCCATTAAATCATGTACAATTGTATTATTATTGCGAACTTAACTATATATTTGATATAAATTTAGTGCAATGTAGATTTCGAATGAGAAATGAAAAAAATGATGTCAAAATACCAATATTTGGAAAGGATTATCGATACAACACTCAAGAAATATGATAGGATGGCTCCAATATAAGCAAATCAAGATTGAATTTGGCCAAACGAAGTGCGAAAACAGACTCAGGATGCTAAGAAACCTTGAAATAGTCTTGGTCAACTTTTTGGTCAAAGTCAACGGTCAACATGTGAATAATAACTGGCATGAATAGTTAATCTTGTGTAAAGTGTGTGAATAGTATTGTGCAAAAAGTAAAATGCGTGAATAGTAAATGCGTGAATAATAACCGATTTTCTTCTATAAATACCCCATTCCTCATATTATTTTTACATATTCATTTTCTTAAATTTTTTCTTCTTGTTAGTTTTATATTGTTTGTTAGTTTAGAAGTAATTTAGTTTAGTTCAAAACCCAAATCGAATGTGGTTATCTTGATTAAGAGGCAATAGCCAAGTCAAAGTCATTATGAAAAATCAAGATTCGCTATTCTCAATAAGTATTTTTTTGATTTCTTGACTTTTGACTTTCTATATTGTAATTGTTATTATGCCATATTAAACTCGAGGTTTGGGGTGATAATAAGTGATAATATTTTTTTGTATATAATTCTTGGATTTAGATTAATTTATGTGTCACATTTTTAACATGTCAAGTATTACTTGATTAATCATGCATAAACTTGATGTTATGTTTTCGTCAATCAAGAATACTCTTGCACCCGATTTTGTAAACCAATGACAATATGAGACTAACTCGTATGGATACAGTTTCATTATACGAACACCTCGATGTTATATAAGTGAAAGGTTAATTGTGGTTTCAACACCTCGGATGAATACAATTTGGTTGTACCAACACTTCTAGGCTTGGTAATTCATTAATCTCGTCACTTACGTATCCAAGGCCAACTCAGAAGTGGAAGCTTCTAGCCCAATTTTTAAAGGATTTAATCTTTCAATCTGAATCCATAACATTATACTTGAATTTTTTGAGCCATTTATCATCCCGAATCACACTCAATTCTTGGACTTAATTAAAATTGTGTTGTAATTTAATTTTGTAATTTTATACTTTACTGTCGCTTTTGGACTCTTTAGACTTAAACAAATATACTGTGATTGTAAGTCAACTGAATTTAAATTAAACACTGAACCAAAAAAAATTGTAACCCCAATTTCCATAGATCGACCCTTGACTCACCATGTCTATGTGGTAATCAGAGATAAAATTGTTTTAAATTCTTTCACTCTATTTTTTTTTTATTGTTGATGGGATTGAGGTGGAGCATTGTATGAAATCAATCTCAAATCACTATTAGAAATTTCAAGAAATTAATTATAATAGTTGGATTCTCTTTAAATTGTTTGAAAACAACAAGAAATGGATTAACTATTTTCTTTGTTTGTTTATTTGTTTGTCAAGTAAATTGCAGTTCCAACTTGCAAGCATTAGAATGAAGATAAGCACATATTGACAATTTTTATGAGATATCAGATATGGGATCAATTTATTCAAAAAGATCACAATCAACTGATGTCAATTATACATATATTGGCTATTATTGACTCTTGAAAAGCAAGGTCAGAAACAAAATATGTCTATAGACTTTAACTATGATAATAGACATATATCATGACAATTTATAAAGGAAAGGATGACTGTATCCTTTCCAAATCATTATGAGATTCTCTCAAATCAAGAAACTAGTTGAGGTGTGCATAATTAAGATATGTCATACAACACATTCAGAAATTTTGTGAGTTCCTCTCCAACAAAGATAGTCCTACTACATTACATGAAGATAATGCATCATGTATCACTCAAATGTGATTATATAGTTAGTAATGTGAAATGTGACACTTGGAAGATCTATAGCTATGACAAGGTCAAAATGAGGGGGAAAAGGTACTTTTGTGTTGTACTCTTTTTTCTTTATAAAAGTTTTTTTTCCACTGAATATTTTTTGATAAGATTTTAACGAAACAAGCCAAATACAAGTATATTACACTAAAATTCTACTTAAGCATGAAACTTAAAAGAAACATGACATAAGTTCTCGTCAAATTCAGTTAAGCTTACATTACAGGATTGTCCATAGAAGCATTACCAACGATGAGCAAGCTACCACAATTGGTATTTGTCGACTTTATAATATTATTGAGATGTCCACGTGAGGGGGAGCCTTATACGAATTGTACTCTTTTTCCCTTCGCACAAGTTTTGTTCTATTGGGTTCTTACAAGGTTTTAATGAAGTAATACAAGAAGCGTATACAAAGAATATTGTACTCTTTTTCTTCCATCAAATTTTTATCCATTGGGTTTTTCTTGGTAAAGGTAATAATGAGGCATATTCTTAAATGATAATATCCAAGGGGGAGCTAGTGTTGTGAAATTATGGATATTCATGAACATAAACCGCGTGAACTGTAAATGTGTGAATAGTAAACAATGTGAATAGTGAACCGCGTTTGAACAGTAACCCGTGTATGAATAGTAACTTTAATTTTCCTATAAATATGACTTTATTGTATTTCAGTAAAAATAATGAAATCAATGGAATTCTCTCTAATTTTCTCTCATTTCTCTCTTATATTATTGTCTTTTGGCAATTATTTCATAACAATTATCACAAATGCCAAACAACTTTATAGAATGAAAAGTAAATCTATTGAGGAGCTAGGACCTTATTGCTATCAAGGGATCAAATATCACACTTTTAATTTCCTCAGCTGTGATAGGAGAGATAGGCGATTGCACAAAATTGGAAAGAATGCACTTGCCAAGGATATATCCGGATATGATCCATCTTATAAAAATCATTTGAAGAGATAAAAGAGCCAAGAAGGTTAGTGAAATGCATTCATACCTTACACCTGAGTTGTTAGAATTTCGAGCATGTATCCCACGAATGACTCTATGAAAGTAAGTCTTGTTTGAGTCACCATCTCTGATCTATTGAATCCATTTTTGTTTGAGTACAACATCATTAGTTTTAGATAAGAACTTGACCTCATGAAAGAGGATCTTCTTCTTGAGAATTAATGGCATCATCACTTGAGTAACCATTAAGCATGTCAAAGTGGATAGCATCAATATCATCACGAATGGCCTTGATCCTTGTTGGGGATATTTGAGAATTAATGATAGGTATTGAACTTCTAAAGGGCAACTTTGAGTCCTTTTTGCTTTTGCACATGACAAAATATAGGAGTACCATGAACGTAATAATCTCAATTATGTTACACAATATCAAGAAAAAGATGACGAGTAGTCCAAGCATTAAAGAATTTAAAAGGCTTGAACCTCGTAGCAGAAGGAGAGAAGTATTGAGAACAAGAGGACAAAACTCTGAAGGGTCCAACATCTCAACTTGAAGAGAGGAATACAAAACGAAATCCAGCGAAGCAACATTCATAAGAATGCAGTCAAGTTTCCTCGCCCAAAAGTGAGGTCTTCCTTTATTTGTCCAAGTATAGGGAGAGCCAAAACTTGGATGCTCTATAAGATTAGCCAGAGAGATATGCATACCTTGATCAAAAGAGCTATAAGGAATAGAGGAAGCATCAAATTGATTCTCCATATCAATATATAATTTCGTTAAAACCTCGAATGATGCATTTGGGCCAGATGAGAGCAAGAAAAGCTCCATTCCAAAATGTTGGCCTAAAGAGGCTTTTTAAGCAAAGCACCATTACAACCATACACAAATGTGATGAAGTAAGAGCTGTTATCAATAATTATTGAACTCGACAAACGATATTAAAACTTGCTCCATATTTTGAGAGCTTTGCTAAATCCAATTCAAAATCAACGATACCAAAATGAGACAAACTTATGCTCTAGTAGATGAAACTTGGGAACCAATAGTACCAATTACCTTGTAGAAGCCACTAGAAAAAAGAATCAAGCCATTGTTGTTCAAAATTCTCTATTTATGTTATGAAACTTTTCATGTAATGCAGAAGCCTGATGGATATATCGATCGTTCTTCCCATGTCACAAACAATTAGACATGGCCTATAAAATCTTTGAGCTGATTGCGTCTGTACAGATAATCCATTCTTGCAGGCCATCGCGTAGATCGCAATCTAGCTATGTACAGAAGAAAATAAGTAATTTGAGATCAGGTTGTCTTGTTCTTCTTTCTAATTCTTTAATCTCATGAACACGCCAGAATCCACCACAATCACCTGTTTTTTCTCCTCAACATGACTAAACATCGATGTACTAATTGCTAAGAAAACACCCGAACAATGAGATTTGAGACATCTTCTCTGGTAACAATGAAGACCTTAGGGAACAAGAGCCGAAGATGTAGAACTTTCCTCGTGCTTCGTTACATGAAGCTGAGCTCTAGTAACAATGAAAGAAACATCTTCTCTGGTAGACCAATGATGATTGCGCTTTACATGATGGAAAAATACAGGGGATCGGCCAACTTTTGAATAATGCAGGGGGCGGAGTATAATTTATCCAATGTTAAATTACAATGAATGACGAAAATTCCTAAAAGACTTACAAATGCCTATGCTGAAAAGTGGTATGACTTTATTTTGCCTTTGTGAATAGGATCATCTATATATGTTATTGCATTCGCCAAACTTCTGGTGTTCGAGGCTTTTCCCTTTTCTTTTTTTATATTTTTTTAACCTTTTCTTTCTACTTTTTCATATACGGTAATTGGTGGTTGATGCATGTTCTTATTGTAAAAAACGAAAAATAACTTATATAGCATGTTAAACACAAACTGCAATACTAATTATAAGACATGACTTCTATTCTCAGTGACCTATCATTACGTATTGACTCTCATAAAACAACTAAATAGATAAGGGCCTTCATGTCACGTTCCGATCTCATAAATTTAGGCTTGTGAGTCAAAGTAGTTTGTAACCATAAGAAATAATTGTTTAAGTCTCAATCAACTCGCTCAAAATGATTAACTCTTGTTGATTTAAGGTTCAAATAGTTATTCCTTAATCTTGCAATACTAGTTTCATTTGTAGGTTTTTGAAATTCTGAGTCCGGGAAGTGATACATACTTCATGTCAACTTCCTGAATGTGTAAATTACCATTTGCATAATACTTTTCAAGTATAAAACCAAACTCCAATACTTTCAAGTCATGACTTATATTCTCGGATCTATCTATCATTACGTATTGAGTCTTATAAAACAACTAAAGATGTAAGGGCTTTTATTTCACGTTCCGAGCTCACAACTTTAGGCTCGCGAGTCATAGTAGTTAGGTAAGCATAAAAAATAATAATAATAATAATGATTTGAGTCTTAAATCAACTCATCTAAAATGATTAATCTTAACTATTTGGACCTCAAATCGACAGTCTCAAAATGTTTAACCCTTGTTGATTTGAATCCTAAATAGTTATTTCTTTAACTTATAATATTAGTTTCACTTGCGGATTTGGAATTCTGAGCGCCGAATGTGACACATCATGTCAACTTTGTAAAAGTGTAAATTGGTATTTGCTGAATACTTTCCAAGTATAAATGCAAACTCCAATACTTGTAAGTCATGATTTTTATTTTCATTGACCTATTAGTACATATTGATTTTTATAAAAGAACTGAAATTGTAAGGGCTTTCGAGTCACTTTCTAAATGTGTAAATTACTATTCACAAAGTTAAATTTAAATTACAGCTTCAATTTTTACTGTAAAAATTAAATAAAAAAAAAAAGAAATAGTGTTTGTAGAATGCTTTCGAAGTTTATTCTTATCAATACATATGAAATTTACTTGTTGCCTTTTATGCCCTCAAGATACAACCGCATGCCTGTGATTGGTCTCTTTCTAATAGCAACTTGATAATGGCTGAACCACACGCTCTAGGCTCGAGTACTATATTAGAATTTTTACCTTTTATTTACGGGAAGGCTACAAAGAAAGTGAAGATTTTATATTCCCCTTCTATGTTTAGATAAAAGCTAATGGGGTTGGGTTAATGAGTTATTAAGCAGTATAATCCAACATAGATTCAAAATTTGAAACCCACTCTAATTAAAGTACAATAATTAAGCTAAGGCCCAAAATGCGGAGCATTGCATAATCCGTAAAACCAACATTAACGAACCAATTTAAGAGTACTATAATAACATTTACCATTCTCATCCAACATAATAAAGATATTAAATTAATAATACCATTGTCCTTTTATCAAAACAAGATATAAAAAACCAATGTTTAATGCGAGTTGAGAAAATATTTTCCACTAGACTTTTGAAGCGAATAAAAGAAGAAAGACAGTCACTTTTATTATGCAAAGGATATAGCTAGGTGTAACGGCTATAGTCATCAATAAACAACACAAAGTAATGAAAGCCAGAACATGAAGTTGTAAGGGCTGGACCCCAAACATCGCAATGTACAACTTTTAAAGGAAACTTAGATATACACAATGACAAAAGAAAAGCTAACTTATAACTCTTTCCCATCATACATGCAATACAAACTTTATTCAAAGAACGTAAATCAGAAAAATTTAATGACTGTTGAGTTTGTAGAGACAACAACACTTGCTTTGACGTGTGGCCAAGACAGTTGTGCCAAAGACTGGAAGACACATGAGAAACAAAAAAGGGAAGGAGTGGACTGGACACAGGAAGTAGAACCGGGATACGGTAGAGACTAGATTCAATGTTGCCTTGGAGGAGAAGGGTCCCTGTGCAGGAGTCCTTGACAACACAATGCGAAGGAAAAAACTCGAGTGAGATGCTATTGTCACGGGTAAACTTAGATACAGATAAAAGACATAATAAAAGTTGAAGAATAACAATAACCAATAAATAATTTTCAATATGCCATCATTAAGCATTCCAAATAACATTTACTGATTCATATCAATATTGGAACAATGCCATTTGATTACGAAAATAATATATATTCCTCTTTTTCAATGTCGTTGATGATCTGTGGCTACAATTTTCCCAGCAAGTCTTGGTCAGTTGTGAGTAAAAGGCTTCAAAGCTTCCACTAGGTGTATAAAGTATTCAAATCATACAGTGGATCAATATTATAGTACAATATGTTAACTGTTGACCTTATCGATTAATATTGGTGTCTAATATTTATTTATCCCCCAATTAGGCACAGTGTTAAATTACAATAAAAGTCTCTAAAATAATAAACTTTGGAAATAAAGATAAAAGTAAAACCATGTCTTAATATCTTAAGACTTTAACTTATGTAAGTGAAGTAGCATGCATTTTGATTTTAAAAGAAAATTTCTTCACCCATTTTTGGCAAACTAACTTGCACACTGGATCATCTGCAGAGACGAGGATATTCTAGAAACTCTATATATCCTCAAAACAAAACTTTCCATAAACTAAATTTTTAACGAGCTCAAAGGCAGTATGGATGACTAAAAACAACACATAGGCATGAATTTTCAATCTTTTTTTATTATTTCAAATAGTGGTATGCTCTAAAAAAAAAAAGGTCGAGGATAAGCTTCCAAACAAATAATCAAACATGATGTAATGCAAATTTCATAAATGATTTGCAAATTTAAAAACAAATGGATGTTCAACTTACATGCAACAACAATGATGTGAACCACAAGGAAGCATGAGACATCAACCTGATTAGCAAATGAACGGATTATAAGATCCACAACGAAACTCAAATTTTAGGAATTGAATAGGAAAATGGTATAGAACAAATACACAATTTTTAAGAGTTATCACTAATTAAAAAATGAGAATAACTTGACTTACAAGTTAAAGAACAATGTTAAACAAATAAATAAACAAACTCCTCCCTAACTTAACATGATATCAGATTATAGATATTAAAAGGTCATTGATTCAAAGCTCATCGCCACGCATTTGTAAAATTATGTTGACGTGTAAGGCTCGATCAAAAATTACACAATAAATTAAAAAGGTAGACCCATTTTTTAAATTATGTCAGGTGTAAGGTTTAATCGAAAACCATACAGTAAATAAATACAATAAATCTCTCTCTAACAGGTTAAAATTTTAGATGAAATGTTAACTAACAAACAACACTAGTACAAAGGGGAAATACATATTGTTCAGTTTCAAAATATGTTTACCTAGCGTGAATTCATTTCTAAAACCCAAGAACATTACTCAAATTCGAAACCTTATAACCAACATTAGATTCTGATAATATGGATTTATATCACAAACCTTAGTTCTAATTTGCAGCCTAAATAGAAATACTAATGTCTTAATAGTACAAATCATTTTAACGCATAAAACATATAGAATTTGTATAACAAATAGCCACGTCGCGTCCAAGGGTCACCAAAGTAAAAGACAAACAACTAGAAACACTTAAGTAATTATTAAAGTAATTGTACCTCAAAGAAAGAAATTCAATTGTGTTCATGTTGACTTACTTGTACTTTTGTCCCCTCCAGTGATATAGACTTTCAGTTCTTCATTTTGTAGTTCCACCTTCTGTACTGTTTCAATATTCCTTGCTGAATCATTGACAGAAGGGTTGCAATCTCTTATTGTAATCACTTGTAGTGTGTAAAGTTCTCCAAAGCAAGGAGGGATCTCATCCAGATGCCGGCAATTGTCCATCACTAATTGCGCAAGCTTGGGAAAAGCTCCTTCGGAAGCACTCCACTTGCAAATCAATAGACAGCTTAATTTCAAATATTCCAGATTTGGGAAGTCCCCATCATTCACAATCCATTTTGCATCGCAATACATGCTCCATTCTTCATTCCGATACATTCCGCTTAGTTTGAGAACCTTTAGGTTCCTCCCAAATTCTGCAATATCCTTCCAATTTGGCAGATTTCCTGACAAAGATAACTTCTGTAGATTTGGAGGGAAGTAAAAATCACAATTATTCTTTCTCCATTCCGTTGAACCTGTGATACGCAGCTTTAGTGACACAAGCTGATCGAGAAAGCTCAAATCTGGAAAATTTTCCCAACAGTTGCGTAAATCTACCCAACTGTTGTCAAATTCGCATCTCAATTTCCGAAGGTTTGATACCCTTCTCAGAAAATTCTCTGCTTCTCTTTTGGAAGAAAATTTTGGTGTTGATAATGTTTGCACATTATCCAATAAGGAGGAATTCTAAAGTCCATCAGTCGAGATAGTAAAAGAAAGATGGTGATTTATGCGTACATGGCGCAAGTTGACCATGTACCAAAGAGAACTTGGTACACAACCCCAACTAAATTCGACAATTAGCGATTGGAGGTACCAAAGGTTGGCTATTGATGATGGCATATAATCTGTTTTAACGGCTAAATACCTCAAATGAGTTAGCAATTTTATTCCGCTATCAGACATGGAAATTCTTATAGCAGCTAAATCCAACACTCTAAGAAGCATAAAATTCTTAATGATGAACGTGATATCAGACCAGCAAACAGAAAAGCCCAATCCTCTAGTATATAGTAGAGAACGGACATTGTAGTGAGAAGGCTTTGCCTCTATAGGTGCAGACTTTTTGAAATCAATGCTAAGTCGACGCTCTTCATAAACTCTCGCAATATCAGACCAGTCATGCATATTTATCACCTGCAAGAAACTCCCTTCTTTAGCTTTTTGCAAGCCAAAGTCATGTAATAGATCATGAACAAGACATGCTTTAACTCCTCCATGGGAACTTTCTTTGGTAGGTATTACAAGGCTTCTATTGATAAGATCCACAAAATATTTCTCTGCTACATCCTCCAATTTTTCCCCCTCAGTATATCGTACAAATCCTTCAGCAATCCATAACAATTTCAATTTCCAGGGAGGAATTTCTTCATCCTCTGGAAATGCTGCAAAGTATAGAAAGCACGATTTCAAATGATCTGGCAAATGATTGTAACTCAATTCTAATATGGCTCTGCACTGACTTTCTGAGTCACTAAAAATGTGTGAGCTTAATTCTCGTGCAATTTGTTTCCACTTATGTACACTCTTGTCCATCCTTGCAAGAACTCCAGCCATGACAACAATTGTGAGAGGAAGTCCCTTGCAACTCTCTACAATCTGTTGTCCAACAACCAAAAATTCCTGAGAGAAGCTTCCTTTTTGAAATAGCTTCTTAGCAAATAACTCCCAACTCTTAACCTCAGAGAATTCATGAAGAGTATGCACCTTATTGCCATCTTTAATTTGCGAAGCCAGATTCTGGTATCTACTAGTTATGAGAATACGGCTACGCAATCTGTCATCTGGAAAAGATCTTTTGAAATCATCCCAATCCTTAATGTCCCACAAATCATCAATGACAATGAGATATCTACATCCCTTCAAGCTTCGGAAAAGCAGTGCAGCTAGATCTTC
Organism: Ehretia macrophylla; assembly: GCA_037974665.1. Taxonomy (NCBI): domain Eukaryota; kingdom Viridiplantae; phylum Streptophyta; class Magnoliopsida; order Boraginales; family Ehretiaceae; genus Ehretia; species Ehretia macrophylla. Next base: position 16,184,403 of record CM075767.1, on the reverse strand, counting down.
ATCATTCATTGCTCTATTATTCGGGGTCCCTGTAACATCACCTAAAATGGAAAGCAACAATTCTTTCTTTTGATATGTTTGAGAAACAGTGCACCATGCTTGAACATGAAAGAACTCATAGATTGAAGGGTCCTGATATCCTTTTTTAGCTAGAGTAGTCTTGCCAACTCAAAGCATGCCGACAATTGAGATAATATCTAATTTCTCTTGGTCTTCAAAAAGATACTCCTTTATCTTCTTTGCCTCATCTTCGAAACCCACTGTTTCATCAGTTGCTACGTCAGTAGCTTTTGATGAAACATGAATGGGAGTCTTTGTAACATCATGGGCTTGTGTATGATGCTTTTTCTTGGTATTGATCGTTGTCACCTCTGTTTTTATAAGCTTGGTTTGCTCTATGATTTTGGAAAGTGACATCTTGAAACGAGAATCAAGAACATTTTTAACCAGGTAAAAGTCGATAACATATTCTGCCTGGTATGCCAAGCTTATGAAACGCGTCCAAAGATCTCCCAATTTTTCATTCTCATGAGGTTGCCCCATGGTTTCCTTCAGGGAAGATCTCAGAGATTTAAATTCCATATGCAGTGTTTCAATTTGATTCTTTAGAATCTCAATCGATTATGGCCGACATTTTAGCAACTCCTCCAAATGTCCCAAAAAAATATCCAAAAAGCCCACTCCATCAACTTTGGGATAGTTATACAAGTTAAGCTCTCTGGAGTCTTCTTGAATCTGCTTTATTTTGTAAAGCACCTCAGAAACTGCAATATTCACCTCCCTAGCCATGTCTTTGTTTATGTCCCTGTCATAACACGAGCAGAGGATAGGTACAAACTTCCAAATAATAGCTTCAATGGATGTAAAGTGATAATTGAATTGTTCTAATCTCAATTCATCTGGAAAATTTCTGATAAAAGTTTGAAGGAATTTCAGCTCCTCAAAGAGATTCTTATTTGGATCACTTAGATAAATCACAAATTTCTCATTACAATCTAGTAGCTTTATCAGATTGTCAAGGAGATAATGCTCGGATGTTGATTCAGCTGACCTTGAAGCTCTTAAGACCACCATATAGATTTCCTCGACATTAGTCTTCTCTACTAGATCAGAGAGCTCTTGCTTCATTGCTAGTGCTATCTCTTCATCCATTTGGTCAACGAAGCAAAGGTAAATGAGACATGTTGCTTTGTGTAACAAAGAAGCAAGAGGAGTCAAAAGCAGTCTATTTTCATACGGAATGTATACCTCTTTGCCTGCCAGATATATAAACAGAGCTTGCAGAAGTATTAGCTTCTCTTTGACGTTTTCAATTTCTTTCATCAGAGGAGCAATTAGATCAGCCCTACAGCTTAATAAATGTCTAGAAATCCTCACAAGAAACTCTTTACTTCCAAACACCCGTTCATAATTTACAAGTCTCTCGAAATTTTGCTTGATTAGAAGATCCTTCATCTTTTTTCGCAAATTAGAATATACACGGTCCAAGTCCAGGATGAGACTTCCTTCATTTGGTCTCTTAGAAAGTGAGTGAAGTTCCAACCTCACATCATAAAGCTCATCTTCAATAAGCAAACCAAGACCCTCATCGTCTGAGAAGCTGATAAACATTTCTAGAAAGTGAAGCCCAAGTTTGAAGAATAGGATATGATCCTTCAAGTGGGCAGTATCCATAAAGCTCTGATATTTTTCTTCTTGCTCCTCGAGAAGGGACAACGATTTAGAAATATGAGAGGAGGGGCTTTCCATTTTGAAAGATGGTTTATAAGATGGAAGATAAAGTTTAAGGGACGTGATATAATCTATCAAGCTCTGATATTTTTCTTCTTGCTCCTTGTTAGCCATTCTTCCTCGCTTATTTTTCTAACAAGAGAACTTAAACCTGGAATCCTGCAAGAAGAATACACTTCACTGCATTACTTCTGTTTTTACATGTTGAACTGGTAAGTGTGTGTAACATATTGCATTTATAGTTTCTAGGAATTAATTCTAAAGTTGACTTGATTAAAAAAAAAAAATTATAAGGATTATAAAACATTATTTTATCGAATATCTTACGCAAATATTTTTAATTCTTTATCAATATGTTGTAGATCAAATGAATAACATTATCAATCTGGGAACTTATCCCATTTGTTGGACATGGGAAAAGCCATATATGTTCATTGGAAATGGACTTCATAAGATGGTAGCTTAAAACGCTATTTTATCTTACATCCTTAAATTGGAAAAGTTTATGGCCATGAAGATGTTCTCATTCTCAACAACTATAAGATAGAAGCACATATAGTTGAAATGATTGAAGCATGGAAGCATCTTGACTTTCTCTGACTGTAAGAACTATAGATCTAAAGAATTGGGCAACACGTTATAAAATGTGTATAGTATTGCCTTCAAGTTGTGGAAATCCATGGAACAAAATATAAAACCTACGATGCTGCCTAAAAGAATCGTAATTGGCAAATTCTTCGATTGAAAGAATGTCAATTAGCAAGTCATTTCAAGTGTCGTCCATAATCAAAAAGTTGCCACCCTCCTGGGAGGATTTTAAGCATTATCCCAAACAAAAGTGAATGAGATGAAACTTGATAATCTAATGATAAAATTGTTGATCGATGAAGAAAATATCTATTCTTAAAAGAAATTGGTGATACTATTGATGCAAGTCAAAGTTATGTTGTAGAATTATAATTCCGTCGTTTAAATTAAAAGAGAAAGCTTTCAAGGTTGTTAGCAATGGCAATACAAATAAAAAATTCCTAAGATAAGTGTTATATTTGAGACTAACTGAATAGAGAGCCAAAGATTGTCAAAAGAAGCAGACTAAAGTAGTAGCGATTCATTGTTATCACATAATGCTAAAAAGTTAGAGAAATGTGAATTAAGGAACTTACCAAAGTAGTACAATCTCTGATTCTTTTTCGAGCTAGATGCCTCCAGAATATTAAAAAATCGGGCAAGAAACAAGATTGATCAGCCTCCTGTTAGTTCGTCGGTGTAGACTGCACAAAGATAAATCTTAAGGGAAATTCTCATATCCGGCAATATCCGGCATATACATAGTTGATCAGCCTCACATTCGTGTGAAGTCTAAGCCGGACACCACCGGATGCCAAAAGGAAGAATACTCCAAATCTTAGAAGCCATTTGTAGTAGTAAAAAAAAAAAATACAGGAGCTTACCAAAGTACTATGAACGTTGATTCTCTCTCGAGCCAGATGCCTCCTGATTATTGAAAAATTGCGCAAGAAATAATATTGATCTGATGCATCCCTCCTGTTAGCTGCTGAACTGGGTAATATATACACACACTAAGAAAGATGGATCCATGAAATGAATATTAGCTACTAAAGTATGCATTTCAAATAATGACTTCACACTGATCCAAAGCATAAAAGAAGAAGAAAACAAAGACTTGACCATTAAGTCTCGGTATTCTAAGTTTTTTTAGTACATAATTGTTGGACACAGTGGTCCAGACCCAGCTCGGCAAAGATGACTTCTCAATTTTATAATAGTTGGTATTGTAATGCACTTAAAAATAATAATTGTTTTTAGTAGGCATTTACTCTCGTCATATGCTTCTTGCTTTATTTTTAACAGGTGTTAAGATGGATTTTTTGTTGATATAATATGCTTTCTATATAATGTAATATTAATTTAAATTTTTTTAAAAATAAAAAAATAATCATAATAATGACTATTGAGGTTGAGCTAAAAATATGTGTATATATATATATATATATATATATATATATATATATATTGCTAATTTTATAACATTAGGTGAGAGATTATGACTTTAACATGTTAACCCTGCAAAGAGTAACAAAAAATATTAATATGAACCTTAATTCATATGTTTGTTAAAATTCAACGTCTCCATTTTTTATTTTAATATAAGTGGGACTTTAACCAATGTCAGCTAAATGAAATGTGAGCCAACATATTAGTTCATCAACTTGCTTTTAATTTACACACTTGTACTATACAGGTCTAAACTTGCGCACTGTATTTCTTGTTTGTCAAAATTTAAGTCGTTCTCATCTATTAATTAGTGCATTCACACCAACCTACTTAAGGTACAAGTCTACTTTTTTTTTTTTTTTTTAAATTCAAAAGGAGATTTAAAACCATACATGCATACATACAGATATAGCTAGTAAAACTCGAGTTCGCAACCTTTTACAAACACTGTAATTGTCATGTCACTAGATAAAAGGGTCTTTGGCAAGTTACAAGTCTAGTTGTAGGCACAATATCTTGCTTAAGAAAATGAATCATCATTCAGAAGGTCACATTAAATCAAAACAAGCAAGAAAAAAATTTGTCTACAACTTGATATATTTTATAGATTAATGTCACAAAAATAAAATGAACAAACAAAAGCACCATGTTACTGAAACCATGCTCAGCAAGCAAGTGGATCTTGGCAAATATCCAAGGTGAGTAAATAAAATATGGGTTAATACTGTAAACAGTGGAGTCAGGTACCGGATATCAAGGTATGCACTACAGTATCAAAGTTAGTAACTGAGACAATCATTTATGCATAAATTTTTATATAAACTATATAAATTTTTTTTTTTGATGGTTTTATGTCTAAAATCATATTTTTATACTATAACTAAACCAATACTTAATTTAAACAATTTAAAACACAAATATTTTCAAGGCATGAGTCTCTGCATTTAATTAAGAAATAATATAAATCCAGGAATAAATTATTGCAGAGATCATTAAACTATTGTCCCAAACCTATTTTGACCATTTAATTATTTTTGGTCATAAAATGACCATTAATTTATTAAAAGGGTCTTGTTTCGACCACTTCGTTAATTTTTTTTTGGTTAAAATTGTCTAACGATTGACTTTGTAAGGATAAAATCAAAAAAATTGTTTAATACAATTACATTTTTGCAAGAAGCTAAAAATTTATTTACAATCCTACTCTATTAACTTTAAATTCCTTGTATAAAACAAAATGTTATTACTAAGATTTGAACTCAAATCTATTGTTGCAATAAATAAGTGGTTCTACCACTTAGCTACAACCAATAACAACTTGCGCATACGTTTCAAAAATGGTTCAATGCCATAAATTTATTTTTTATTTTCCCCTTTCGTCTTCTTCTTCTTTCATTCTCCCTCATCATCTATACACAATTACATATACACCCCCATTTATAGCGAAAGACTCGCACTAACAGACACACATACAAAGAAACACAACCACATATGGAGATACAAGAAAACACACATAGATATATGCTGCTATTTCCATGATAGGAAGAAAAAAAAATCCAAAATTTCAGGGTATGCCATTGCGCACCAAGAGCCAAACGTGGCTCCGCCGCTGCCTGCAGAGGTCCGTGGACTAGGGGACAAAAGATGTTTTAGACTTTAGTCCATTAACTTTAAAATGTACCATATACCCCTATGTTTACCAAAGCTGCGTATAAAACTCTGCGTTTTTAAAAGTTGTGAGAAATCTCCTATGTTATCTATCTATAATGTTACACACTAGCCCCAATTTAAATTTTTGTTAACTTTGAGGGATTAAAATTTTTGAAAGATGAAATTACCCCCATTAAAACAATTGTATTTAATATAACTTTTCAAATTTCCTTTATTATTATTAATTACATTAACAAAATTTTGATAATCACAACTCCATATAATGTTTATTTTTTCTTACTCTTCTTGAAATTGCGAATCCAATACTTCAAATTTTATGCAATTTGAACAAGAAATGAAAAGGATATGAATTTTTGAAGAAAAAAAAAATTCCAAAGACAAAAAATTTGTAAATTTTAAAGTTGAGACGACTCAAAATACGTGGTTTTGATTTTAACAAGACTCAAACTCACGTATACATATGACCAAACCACATATCCAATATGCTAGATGTGCCTTCAGCCCTTCATGGGGCACGAAATAGTTTAATACGTTTGCCTCTTTGCCACCACTTCGATGCTCAATAAGATTAGCCAGAGATATGCATACTTTGATTACAAGTGCTGTGAGAGATAAAGAAATTAAGCATCAAATCGATTCTCCACATCAATAATTTCATTAAAATCTCCAATGACACATTGGGCCAGATGAGAGCAAGAAAAGCTTCATTCCAAAAGTTTGGCATAAAGAGGCTTTTTAAGCAAAGCATCATTACACCCATATACAAGTATATGTGATGAAGTAAGAGTTGTTATCAACAGATGGTTCTTATTGTTTACATTTAATTTTATTTTAGTCCCTATTATTTTAAAACTTACACAATAGGGTTTACTTTATCGTAAAAGAAAATTAGTTTCGGAACATATTTTTTAAATTAAAATTGTCTAGTCAAATAAGAATGGATATTTGTTCTAAAAAAAATTGGATTTGAACATATTTTTCCAATTGAAATTGTCTTGTCAAATATATTTGTGATACTTGCCCCATATAAAAATGGATATATACAAATTTTTTCACTTTAAACTAGCAATTTTAATTTTAATTTTCAATTTTTCATTCAAAAATTGAAGTAGAGGGCTAGTATGGTTATTTTGAAAAATATTAGAGACAAATAGTGATACATTGTAAACAATGGAGACTAAAATTAAATGAGACCTCAAAATATAAGCAACTATACACCATATACGATGTAAAAAGGGCAAAGCTATACTGCAACTATTAATAGAGTTAGAGATAGAATTGCACCTTTAAAAAGGACTTAATAGCAATAATCAATTGAATTAGGTAATCAACAAGGTTATGCTTGTAATTCAACCTTTGCATCATATTAAAAAACCCAAATACAAGCATAAGTCATGAAAAAACCCAAATACAAGCATAAGTCATGAGCTTTACTTCCCGCTACACTTTCACACCCCCGCACCCCACGTTGCAACAACTTGTGTATTTGCTAGTAAAACTTAATTTAATTGTGTGCAATTTTATATATCTCAGGGCAAGTATGATAAGGGTTGAATCACACGCTCTAGGCTTGAGTGTTATATCATAATTTCTACCTTTCATTTACAGGAAGGCTACAAAGAAAGTGGAGATTTCATATTCCCCTTTTATGTTTATAAGATCAAAGCTAATGGGATTGTAAGTGCCGATTAATTGTAAGTATGTATTTTGTGGTGTGGTTTTAGAGTCTAGAGATCTCTTATTTTTTGAGTGCTTTTTGTCTAGAAGGATTTGGCTAAAAGGGATGGAATGTATATAGCTATTGGCCCTATGTCAACATGGGATGATGTGCTAGTTTGGATGATCTGCAACACAAAATATGATGGACTTCAATCCCATGTGCAAATATTATTTTTCACACCAGCTATCTATTTTCTTTGGTGTAAAAGGAATAGAAGAGTTCCTAGTTAGAGGAGTGATTTTGAAGAAGTTATTTTACATTAGATCAATTATGTTATTAGACACAAAATTAGATTAGAATGTAAATATAAAAGATCTTGAATTAATCTTCAACTTTGTAGAGCCTAAAATCTCGACAACAACTAACTGATCTAACGTGATTGGGTGTTTGTTATTTTTGTATGTGTTTGTTGAGCCTAATGGACATACTTTGCTTATTTAGCCAAAAAAAAAAAAAAAAGCTAATGGGATTGGGGTTAATGAGTTACTAAGCTGATAATCCAACATAAATTCTAATTTTTAAAACCCACTCTAACTAAAATCAAATAATTAACAATACCATTGTCTTTTCACCCAAACAAGATTGTAAAAGTACCATAATAACATGTACAATTCTCATCCAACATGATAAAAATGCTAAATTAACAATACCATTGTCTTTTTTTTTTTTTGATAGTTCAGTGAATTTTATTGCAAAAAAAAAAAATGAGGTACGTGGTACAAAAAAAAAGATCAATGAACAAATCAAAGATCAGAAAAGACAACAACAAAGAAATTACAATGAACATACAAAGAAAAACAGGCAAAACCCGAAACATACCATTGTCTTTTTATCCAAACAAGATTGTAAAAGCCAAAGTCCTTTCTGAATAATAGTAGGGCAGCTATATATCCCAAGCTATTAATCCATAAGAAAATCCTCATCATCGGTAAAAGGACTTTCTTCACTTTCTTTTTCTTGGTCAAAATCTGCAAAAGGATTAATAAAAGAGGAATGGAACAAATTGCAGATCATAACCGATATACAACGAAAATTGAACAAATAACAATAATCCAATAAATCATTTCAAGGCGCTATCATTAAGCATTCCAAATAACATTTACTTGTTCATATCAATATTTAAACAATGCCATTAGATTACGAAAATAATATTTATTTTGTTTCTTTCAATGTCATTAATCTGCGGCTACAATTTTCCTAGCAAGTCTTGTTAGTTAGTAGTGAGTGAAAAAGGCTTCAAGGCTTCCACTAGGTGTAAATTTCACAAATGGTCCCCATATTTGTACCTTTTTTCAATTTCATCCATATTATTTTAAAAGTCATGCTTTTAATCTCCAAGTTTTATATATTTTTTCCAATTTCATCCCTCTTGTTTTAAAGTAACTCACTTAGTCCCCAAAGGTTGCAAAAAAATTTAATTTAGTCCCTAATTTTTATTTTTTTTCAATTTAGTCCCAATAGTTTCATGTACCAATCACAATTGAAATCTCACAACAGGGACTAAATTAAATTTTTTTACAAACTTTGGGTACTAAGCGCAACACTTTTGAAATAATGGGAATGAAATTGAAGAAAAGTGTAAACATTGAGAACTAAATTAATTTTTTTTCCAATCTTTAAGGACTAAACGTGTTATATTTAAAACAGTAAAGACTAAATTAAGCAGAGTGGATCAATAGTATAGTACTATACTTTAAATATTAACCTTGTCGATTAATACTACTATCTTGCATTTATTTATCCCATAATAGTCACAGTTTCAAAGTACAATAAAACTCTCCAAAATCATAAATTTTAGAAATAAAGATAAAGTAAAAACCATGTTTTAAAATCTTAAAGACTTCAACTTATGTAAGTAAAGTAGCGTTTTGATTTTAAAAGATATTTTTTTCGTCCATTTTTTGCAAAGAAATGTGCACACTGGATCATTTGTAGTGAAGAGGATATTCTGCAAACTTTGTCTTCAAAACAAATCTTTCCGTAAACTTAATTTTAACAAGCTCGAAGGCAGTATGGAATATAAACAACACGTAGGCATGTATTTTAAAAAAATTTAATTATTTCAAAATAGCGATATGCGCTAAAAAAAAAAAAGTTAAGGATAAGCTTCCAATGAGCAATTGAACCCGACCTAATGCAAGTTACATAAATAATCGGCAAATTTTAAAAACAAATGGATGTTTGACAACATGCACCAACAATGTCGTTAACCACAAGGAAGAAAATATGTTTACTTAGCTTGAATTGATTTCTAAAACCCAAGAAAATTACCTTAGTTCTAAAGTTTGCAGCCTAAATAAAAATACTAATGTTTTAATAGTACAAAATCATTTTAATTGTGTTCATATGTTGACTTACTTGTAGTTTTGTCTCCTCCGATGATATAGACTTTGAGTTCTTCATTTTGTAGTTCCTCCTTCTGTACTATTTCAATATTCCTTGCTGAATCATTGATAGAAGGATTGCAATTTCTTATTGTAATCACCTGTAGTGTGTATAGCTCTCCAAAGCAAGGAGGGATCTCTTCCAGATACCAGCAATTCTCCATCATTAATTGCGCAAGCTTGGGAAAAGTCTTGACAAACACAACTTCTGTAGATTTGGAGGGAAGTCAAACTCACAATTCTTTCTCCATTTCATTGAACCCGTGATACGCAACTTTAGTGACACAAGCTGATCGAGAAAGCTCAAATCTGGAAATCTATAGAGGTCATTGCCTAAATCTTCCCAACAGTTGTAAAATTCGCATCTCAATTTCTTAAGGTTTGGTACCCTTCTCAGAAAATTCTCTGCTGCTTATTTGAAAACAAAATATGGTGTCGATAATGTTTGCACAGTATCCAATAAGGAGGACTTCTCAAGTCCGTCGGCCCAGATAGTAAAATAATCATGGTGATTTATGCGTACATGGCGCAAGTTAACCATGTCCCAAAGTGAATTTGGTACAAAGTCACAATCTTCAACGAGTAGAGATTGTAGGTACCAAAGCTTGGCTATTGATGATGGCATATAATCTGTTATAAGGGCTAAATGTTAGGTATCGGCGCAGCGGAATGGTCGGGGACAAGCAGTATCACGCAGCTAAAATATGAATGAGAACAGAGAAAGTAGAGACACAAGATCTATTTAGAAAACCCTCAAACAAATCGAGGAAAAAACCACGGGCAAGTAATGGAGTATTTCACTATGATGTGGAGTATTTTACAATAACCTTATCTCTAATATAAAGAGAGAACAATATCACTCTCTCAAATAATAGGAGAAACTAACTCTCACTCATAAATATAGAACAACAAAAGAGGAAGAAAACTACTCAAGAGAAAGCTTATATTTTCTCTTTAACTTGGAATGTTTTGGTGATGCTCAAATGGTGAAGAATAAGCCTCTATTTATAGGCTCATCTTGCACCAAAAGTCTTCCCACATGTAGTGTGAAATCAACCCAAAATTGTGTGTGCCTAACTTTGCAACCAAAGATTTTTCTTCATTTCCCATTGTTTTTTGTCTTCTTTTGACTTGCACCAAAATTTTATTGCTCACATTCTCCCACTTAAAATTTTGGTGACACTTCAAATCTCTCCATACTTGCCAATTCCATGTTGCTTACGTCTTTGCTAGGCCAAAGAAGGATCTACTCCAAACAAACTTGTCAACGTTGATTGGCTTTGTCATGACATCTGCTAGGTTCTCGTTGGTGTGAATCTTCTGCTTATCCATACTCCCTTCCTCCACTACTTCTTGAACAAAGTGATATTGAACACCTATATGTTTCATCCTGGAATGAAATGCTAGATTCCTTGCAATGTGCAAGGCACTCTGACTGTCACAAAATAAGGGAATTTTCTCTTGTTTGTGCCCGAGCTCCTCCATTAACCGTTTAATCCAGATTGTTTTTTTACAAGCTTGTGTAGCTGCCATGTATTCAGCTTCTGTTGAAGATAGGGCCACAACAGTCTGTAATTTAGATATCCAGCTTACCACGCCGCCTGCAACTGTAAACACATAGCCTATAGTGGATTTCCGTTTATCGGTATCACCTGCAAAATCAGAATCAACAAAACCCTTGACAGTAAATTCTGATCCTTCAAAACATAATGCAACATCCGAGGTTCCTTTGATGTATCTTAGGATCCTCTTAACAACATGCCAATACTCTCTACCAGGATTCGCCATGAACCGACTGACCGCACCAACTACTTGAGCAATATCTGGTCTCGTACATATCATAGCGAACATGAGACTTCCCACTGCTGATGCATACTGTACTCGAGACATTTCTATTTTCTCCGCTTCAGTGCTAGGGCACATACTTGAGGATAATTTGTAATTGACAGGAAGCGGGGTCGAGATTTCCTTATAATCTTGCATATTGAAGCGCCGCAAGATTTTCTTCAAGTAATTCTTCTGGGAAATCCATACATTCCTGCCTTTTCTGTCTCGGTGAATTTGCATCCCTAAAATCTTGTTTGCTGGTTCCAAATCATTCATATCAAACTCCCCAGCCAACTGTGCATTCAATTTTTGGACCTGATCTTTACTGGGACCTGCTACCAGCATGTCGTCCACGTACAACAACAGAATGATAAAATCATTATCGCCAAACCTCTTGTAGTATGTACAATGGTCTGAATTGAGTCTGTTGTACTCAAGGCTAATCACGAAGGAATCAAATCTCTTATACCAACACCTTGGTGCCTACTTTAAACCGTACAGAGATTTGGTCAACCTGCAAACCAAGTTTTCTTTTTCTTTCTCAACAAAACCTTCTGGTTGAAGCATGTAAATCTCTTCTTCAAGCTCTCCATGAAGAAAAGTCGTCTTTACATCTAATTGTTCTAGATGTAAGTCTAACCCAGCACACATGGCCAAGACTACTCTGATAGTTAAAAGTCTTACCACATGAGAAAATATCTCGTTGAAGTCAATTCCTTCTTTCTGAGCATATCCTTTCACTACCAGTCTTGCACGATATCGCTCTACTTGGTCATTACCATCTCTCTTGATCTTGTAGACCCATTTGTTACCAATGCCTTTCCGTCCAGGTGGTAGTGGAACAAGCTCCCACGTCTTATTTTTATGTAGAGCTTCAATTTCTTCTTGCATTGCTGTCATCCACAGGGCAACATCGGGGCTTTTTAGAGCCTCGTGAAAGGTAGATGGCTCTCTATCCTCCGTTAGAAGACAGTATGCAGCATTGCTCGCCATGACAAAATCTGAATGCCAAGTTGGTCTTGTTGTTTGACGCAATGAACGTCGGACTTCTGTAACCTCAGCATCATCTGGTTCTTGTTCCTCGTGCTCCGGTGCAGCTTCAGAAGAAGCATCTTCTTGTTCTGACTTATCTTCAATTTGTATTGTAGTAGTCTCATTTGAAGTGTTGCTGTCGTCTTCACTTTGCAGTTTATCTTCTGCAAATATCACATCTCTGCTGATGACAACTTTGTGGGCAGTGGAATCCCACAAGCGATATCCCTTAACACCATCAGCATTTCCCAAGAATACACATTTCTTGGATTTTGGATCCAGCTTTGTTCTTTCTTGGGAACCATACATCACATATGACGGACACCCAAATATGTGCAAGGTAGAATAATCTGCGGGTTTTTCGGTCCACATTTCCATTGGTGTCTTCAACCCAATTGTAGTTGACGGTGACCGGTTTATCACGTAACAGGCAGTTCTAGCTGCTTCTGCCCAAAATGATTTGGCAAGACCTGCAGTTTCCAACATAGCTCTCATTCTTTCAAGAAGAGTTCTGTTCATCCGCTCTGCTACACCATTTTGCTGAGGTGTATGTGCAACAGTAAATTGCCTCTGAATACCCTCTTGCTTGTAAAATGCCAAGAAGCTTCCGTCAGTGTATTCTCCTCCGTTGTCCGTCCTTAAACACTTGATCTTTTTCCCGGATTCAAGTTCCACTAGCGCTTTGAAAGTTTTGAATATTGGAAACACATCTGACTTGTTCTTGATTGGATACACCCATAGTCTCCTGGAGTAATCATCAATAAATGATACAAAGTATTTGGCTCCTCCTAGGGACAAAATCGGTGATTCCCAAACGTCTGAATGGATCAAGTCTAAAATGTGTTTGCTTCTGGCAGTAGATCTCCCAAATTTCAATCTATGCTGCTTACTGATAACACAGTGCTCACAGAAAGGTAAGTTTACTATCTTGAGCCCGGGTAGAAGATTACATTCAGCGAGAATCTTCAAGCCACGTTCTGTCATGTGGCCCAATCTGCGATGCCACATTATAGTTGATTCTTCTTGACCGACTGATGCAACTGATACATCTGCCTCCTGCAACGTATCTCCCAAAAGCATGTATAGATTTACCATGATCTTTTCTGCCTTGATCACCACAATCGCTCCTTTGACGACCTTCATGATCCCATCCTCGATATGGGTCTTGCAGCCAAGATCATCCAATTGTCCAATAGACAATAGGTTCTTCTTCAAGCCCTTCACGTGTCGTACCCCTTGAATGGTGCGAATGGTACCATCATACATTTTAATTTTGACGGTACCGATACCAGCAATCTCCAAGGCATGATCATTACCCATGTACACAGATCCTCCAGAGGTAGGTTCATAGTTGTGGAACCATTCTCTACGAGATGTCATATGCCATGTTGCTCCCGAATCCATTATCCAAGCATCAGTGAGCTCCTTTCTGCCTTTTGATATAGTTGTTGCTTCGCTGTATAAAATATCTCCATCATCTGGTGCACTCGCCACACATCCTTGAGAATTTGTCACCTCGGGATTCTTTTTGTTGCTCCAACAATCCTTTTTGAAGTGCCCTTTCTTGCCACAGTTGTAGCATTTGATATTCTTTCTACTCCTTGATTTTGATCTACCTTGGTTGTTGCTCATACTAGAGCCACGTTCCGTTGATCTACCTCTCACCATTGATAATGCCTCTGCTTGTTGTGAACTTTCGATTCTGTCTTCCTTACTTTTGCGCCTAGATTCCTCTTCCAGAACAGCGGCTGCAACATCATCAAAAGTAATAGATTTTGAAAGAACATTGTTAGTGTAACTAATGATGAGTTGATCATACGAATCAGGTAGACTTTGAAGTAGAATCTCTGCACGTTCAAGCTCCTCTATTATCTGTCCCAACGCAGTTAGTTGAGAAAATAATGTATTTAAGGTATTAATGTGATCAGTTACCGATGTGGATTCACTCATTCGAAGAGTATACAATTTTCTCTTCAAGAAAATCTTGTTGTGAAGTGACTTGACCTCGTACAGTTTGGTTAGAGCATCCCAAATTTCCTTTACTGACTTCTTTTCCTCAACGCTTGACAATACCGAATCTGCCAATACCAGGTGCAGATTAGCCATAGCGTTGTCATCCATCTCTTTCCACTTGTCGTCCGTCACCTCCACTAGTCTGTCTCCAATTGCTGCCAAACAATTTTCCTTTCTCAAGATTGCCTTCATCTTTAATTTTCATACGGAAAAATTTCTTACGTTGAATTTCTCGATTTCAAATTTTGCCGCCATAGTATTAACGACGATCTGCTTCGTAACTTGAACCGGCTCCCACTATTTTACTGTGAATAGTACTATTTACGTGAATAGTACTATATACGTGAATAGTACCAAAGCCGTATACGGGAATAGTATCGATACCGTATATGTGAATAGTATTATACCATATGCATGAATAGTAACTGTGAACAATAACCCGTATGAATACCAGTAACGCGTAACCAATGGCTCTGATACCACTGTTGGGTATCGGCGCAACGGAATGGTCGGGGACAAGTAGTATCACGCAGCTAAAATATGAATGAGAACAGAGAAAGTAGAGACACAAGATCTATTTAGAAAACCCTCAAACAAATCGAGGAAAAAACCACGGGCAAGTAATGGAGGATTTCACTATGATGTGCAGTATTTTACAATAACCTTCTCTCTAATATAAGGAGAGAACAATATCACTCTCTCAAATAATAGGAGAAACTAACTCTCACTCATAAATATAGAACAACAAAAGAGGAAGAAAACTACTCAAGAGAAAGCTTATATTTTCTCTCTAATTTGGAATGTTTTGGTGATGCTCAAATGGTGAAGAATAAGCCTCTATTTATAGGCTCATCTTGCACCAAAAGTCTTCCCACATGTAGTGTGAAATCAACCCAAAATTGTGTGTGCCTAACTTTGCAACCAAAGATTTTTCTTCATTTCCCATTGCTTTTTGTCTTCTTTTGACTTGCACCAAAATTTTATTGCTCACACTAAATACCTCAAATGTATCAACAATTCTATTCCGCTCTTAGACATGGAAATGCGTATATCAGCTAAATCCAACACTCTAAGAAGCATAAAATTCTTAATAATGAATGAGATATCAGACGAGCGAACAAAAGAGCCAGATGCTCTAGTATATATTAGAGAACGGACATTGTAGTGAGAAGGCTTCACCTCTATAGATGCAGACTTTTTGAAATCAATGCTAAGTCGACGCTCTTCATAAACTCTCGCAATATCAGACCAGTCATGCAGATGTATCACCAGCAAGAAACTCCCTTCTTTAGCTTTTTGCAAGCAAAAATCATGTAATAGATCATGAACATGACATGCTTTGACTCCTCCATGGAAACTTTCTTTGGTAGGTATTACAAGGCTTTTATTGATAAGATCCACAAAATATTTCTCTACTACATCCTCCAACTTTTCTCCCTTAGTATATTGTACAAATCCTTCAGCAATCCATAACAATTTCAATTTCGAGAGAGGAATTTCTTCATCCTCTGGAAATGCTGCAAAGTATAGAAAGCACGATTTCAAATGATCTGGCAAATGATTGTAACTCAATTCTAATATGGCTTTGCACTGACTTTCTGAGTCAGTAAAAATGTGTGAGCAATTTGTTTCCACTTATGTACACTCTTGTCCACCCTTGCAAGAACTCCAGCCATGACAACAATTGTGAGAGGAAGTCCCTTGCAACTCTCTACAATCTGTTGTCCAACAACCAAAAATTCCTGAGAGAAGCTTCCTTTTTGAAATAGCTTCTTAGCAAATAACTCCCAACTCTTAACCTCAGAGAATTCACGAAGAGTATGAACTTTATTCCCATCTTTAATTTGCGAAGCCAGATTCTGGTATCTACTAGTTATGAGAATACGGCTATGCAATCTGTCATCTGGAAAAGATCTTTTGAAATCATCCCAATCCTTGATGTCCCACAAATCATCAATGACGATGAGATATCTACGTCCCTTCAAGCTTCGGAAAAGCATTGCAGCTAGATCTTCATCATTCATTGCTTTATTATCCGGGGTCCCAGTAACATCACCTAAAATGGTAAGCAACAATTCTGTCTTTTGCTATGTTTAAGAAACAGTGCACCATACTTGAACATGAAAGAACTCACGGATTGAAGGGTCCTCATACACTTTTTTAGCTAGAGTAGTCTTTCCAACTCCTGGCATGCCGACAATTGAGATAATATCTAATTTCTCTTGGTCTTCAAAAAGATACTCCTTTGTCTTCTTTGCCTCATCTTCGAAACCCATAATTTCTTCAGTTGCTATGGCAGTAGCTTTTGATGAAACATGGGTGAAAGTCTTTTCAACATCATGGGCTTGTGTATGATACTTCTTCTCGGTATAGATCGTTGACACCTCTGTTTTTATAAGCTTGGTTTGCTTTATGATTTTGAAAAGTGACATTATGATGCGAAAATCAAGAGCATTTTTTACCAGGTACAAGTCAATAACATATTCTGCCTGTTATGCCAAGTCTATGAAGCGCGTCCGAAGATCTCCCAATTCTTCATGCTTATTACGTTGCCCCTTGGTTTCCATAAGAGAATATCTCAGAAATTTGAATTCCGCATGTAGTGTTTCAATTTGATTCTTTAGAATCTCAATCGATGCTGGCCCATATTTTAGCAACTCATCCAAATGTCCCAGGAAATGATCCAGAGAGCCCACTCCATCAACTTTGGGATAGTTATACAACTTAACCTCTCTGGAGTCTTCCTGAATCTGCTTGATTTTGTCAAGCACCTCAGAAACTGCTATATTCACTTCCCTAGCAATGTCTTCTTTCATGCTCCTATCATAACACGAGCAGAGGATAGGTACGAACTTCCAAATAATAGCTTCAATGGCTGTAAAGTGAAAATTGAATCGTTCTAATCTCAATTCATGTGGCAAATTTTTGATAAAATTTTGAAGGAATTTCAGATTCTCAAAGAGATTCTTACTAGGATCATTCAGATAGATCACCGATTTGGCATTACAATCTAGTAGCTTTATCAGATTGTCAAGGAGATAATGCTCAGATGTTGATTTAGTTGACCTTGAAGCTCTTAAGACCACCATATATATCTCCTTGACATTAGTCTTCTCTACTAGATCAGAGAGCTCTTGTTTCATTGCAAGTGTTACCTCTTGATCCATTTTTTCCAACCAAGCAAAAGTAAATGAGACATACTGCTTTCTGTAGCAAAAGTAAAGGCGCCAAAAGCTCTTCATTTTCGTACGGAACGTGTACCCCTTTGTCTGCCAGATATGTAAACAGAGCTTGTAGAAGTATTAGCTTCTCTTTGATGTTTTCAATTTCTTTCATCAGAGGAGCAATTAGATCAGCCTTATAGCTTAATAAATATCCAGAAATCCGATCATTATCTACAAGTCTCATTTTGATATTTTGCCCGATTAGAAGATTCTTCATCTTTTTTCGCACATTAGAATATACACGGTCCAACTCCAGGATGAGACTTCCTTCAATTGATCTCTTAGAAAGTGAGTCAAATTCCAAACTCACATCATAAAGCTCATCTATAACATGCAAATCAAGACCCTCATCGTCTGAGATGCTGAGACACATTCGTAGAAACTGAAGCACGAGTTTGAGGAATAGGATATGATCCTTCAAGGGGGCAGTATCGATAAAGCTCTGATATTCTTCTTCTTGCTCCTCGAGAAGGGACAACGATTTAGAAATATGAGAGGAAGATCTTTTGTTGTTATCCATTCTTCCTCTTCAATTTTCTAACAAGAGAACTTAAATCTGGAATACGTTAATTTTGCTTTTTACATACTAAACCGATAAGTGTGCAACATAATGCTTTGTAGTTTCTAGGAATTAATTCTAAATTTTACTTGATCAAAAAGAAAATTATAAGGATTATAAAACATTATTTTATCGAATATCTTTCGCAAATATTTATTATTCTTTGTAGATCAAATGAATAACATTAT
Organism: Ehretia macrophylla; assembly: GCA_037974665.1. NCBI lineage: Eukaryota > Viridiplantae > Streptophyta > Magnoliopsida > Boraginales > Ehretiaceae > Ehretia > Ehretia macrophylla. The sequence goes on along the minus strand of CM075767.1, from coordinate 16,166,038 downwards.
CAATATGGGAATCCTATCCCATTTGTTGGGCATGGGAAAAGGCATATATGTTCAATGAAATCGACTTCATAAGATGGTAGCTTAACAATTATAAGATAGATGCACATATAGTTGAAATGATAGAAGCATCTTGACTTTCTCTGTGACTGTAAGCCAGTTAAGTGCAAGACATTCAGATAATCAAAAAGTTGAAAGAATTATAAGATAGATCCTCAACAATGAGATTCACATTGAAATAATGTCAATTAGCAAGTCATTTCAAGTTGCCACCCTCCTGGGAGGATTTTAAGCATTATCTCAAACACAAGTGAATGAGACGAAACTTGATAATCTAATTATGAAATTGTTGATCGATGAAGAAAATTTCTGTTCTTAAAAGAAATTGGTGGTACAATTGATGCAAGTCGAAGTTATGTTGTGGAAGTACAAGCCCGTCCTTTAAACTAAAAGAGAAAACTTTCAGGGTTGTTAACAATGGCAATGCAAAAACTGAATAGAGAGCTAAAGATTGTCACAAAAAAAAGACTAAAAGGAACTTCAAAAAATAATATCCCACAAGGAAATGTCACAGAAGCAGAGACTTTGTTATCACTGAGGAAGAATACTCCAACTCTTAGAAGCCATGTAGCAGTAAAAAAAAAAACAGGAGCTCACCAGAGTACTATGAACGCTGATTCTCTCGAGCTAGATGCCTCCAGATTATTGAAAAATTGTGCAAGAAACTATATTGATCTTACAAGTCACATGCAACCCTCCTGTTAGCTGATCTGTGTAATATGTGCACGCACGTAAAAAAATGGATCCATGAAATGAATATTAGCTACTAATATGTGCATTTCAAAGTAATGTCTTCACACTGATCCAAAAGATAAAAGAAGAAGAAAACAAAGACTTGACAATTAAGTCTTGGTATTCTAAGTTTTCTTAGTACATAATTGTTGGAGACAGTGGTCCAAACCCACCTCGGCAAAGATGACTTCTCAATTACTTAAAAATAATAATTGTTTTCAGAAAGCATTTGTTTTAGCAGTATGCTTCTTGCTTTATTTGTAAGAGGTTTTAAAATTAATTTTTTATAGGTATAATATGTTTTGTATATAATGTAATATTAATTTAAACCTTCTTTTAAATAAAAAATAATAATCATAACTATGACTATTGACGTTGAGCCAAAAATAAAAAACAAAAAAGAAAATGACTTGACAAATAAGTCCCCATATTATAAGCATTAAGAATAATACATTAATATAGTTTGGTTTCTCCGTCACATCAGTTTGACCATCAATCATTTTCGAGGTGAATTGTTTATGCCTTAACCTTGTTCACCCATATAATTATTAATGCTATCAATTATATATATATTGCTGATTTCATAGCTTTAGGTGTGAGATTATGACTTTAACGTTAGGTATTTACCATTTTCTTTATTTGCATTATACTTTTGAAATCTTGCACTAAATTGGGTTGTTCACCATGTGTTTGATTTAATTACGCAGATAATTTTGGGGAAATTCGGGTGATTCTTTATTGTAGCTATAGAACTAATTATGCATACAGGACTCCATCCAAGAAATTAACTCATGAAAAGCTAAAGAACTAATTATGCATAAATCTAAGGACAGATCGCGAGAACATGTAGCTATAGTGGCAAACTCATGCTCTGTTGTATGCCATAGATTCAGACATATTGAAGTAGGACAGTAGACCTATTACTACTAATGCAATCTCTTAGGTTCCTAAATGTAACTAATTATGCATAGTGACATGTTTTATGGTACTGGCATTTTGAGCAGGAATTTTGTCACGTTTCCATCTACCAATCTGCATTTCTTTTTCTCTTTTATGGTTGCCATTTTGTTGTGTCATGACCTCCTATGGCATTAGACCTCTATTATCACATATTTATATCAGTTAGGAGGATTATTAGTGACCAACAGAATGATTAGCAAAATGGGATTCTCAATTTATCATCTGGAAAATGCATAAAAGAGATCTCGGCTCGTTTGAAAAAATATGAGTATTTAGGGAGCATTGATGAAAAGTTTTAAGTGATTTTGGTTGTGTGGTGTTTGACCATGGTTGTGCTGTCGCAGATGAGAACAAGTGAATAAAAGAAGAAATAATATTCCTGTTTTGCCCTCCTCAAAATTTATATTTTCTGATTGCATGTGCCTATCACGTGACGAAATTGTTAGATTTTAAACGGAGATGAGTTGAGGGATGAACGGTGTCCCACTAATGAAAGTCAAGGGACCAAAAAAACTTATTTTAAAAATTGAGGGACTAAAATATCTCTCATCCCATAATTTAAGGACTTCTAAAGGTCGTGTTACATATAGAAAACAAACACTAATTATTAAATAAAGAAAAGGGTAAACTTATTTTAAAAGTGTTGACTCTGTCGCTGTTGTGCACTTCCTAATCCCGGATGCGTGGCTCCGCCATGAGAAAACAATAGTTTCATGATTTGCTCAACTTTTATTTTCGTATGTAGGGGTGGGAATCTTACATTCTCAAGTTGTGAGAATGTTTTGGAGAAAAAAAAATATACAAATACCCATCTTAAAAATATAAAAATATAATAATTTAAAAAATAAAAATATAATATAATAAACAAAAAAAATAGAATAATAAAATAACAAAAAAATATAAAAATAATAAAAATAAAAAGAATAGAATATAAGTTATTAAATTCATAGAATGAAATATTTAGAAAAATAAAATAAAAAACAATATAAACAAAAAATTATTAAATTTTTAATTTAAATTAAAATCTTATAATTTATTTAAAAGTATTTTTTAAATGATAGATTATAAATTTTAGATTTTTAATTTAAATTTAAAATTTACAAATAGAAATAGAAAAAAATTAAAATAATTTTTAAATTTTAGTTTTTCATTTTTTTAATAAAATATATTTAAATTTAAATTTGTAAATTTAAAAATATAAAATAAATTTATTTCACTTGTATAAATAGGTTAGACTTTTTCTTGCTTGCATATTGGCAAAAGTATACAAAGTGTATCATGACATATATATATTTTATGACATTTTTGTCTTTTTGAGTTAGGGGCAATGTTGAAAAATTGTCCAGAATTTTTAAGAATATTGAATTTAGACAAACATAACAATATTATAACATTTCTACGAATTTGACAAAATAGTTTTATTAATATTTTTAAATCACAATCCCGAGAATAACATTATTGGAAATTACATTTCTAAAAATATATTGTCGAAAATGAAAAATCATTCTGTGAACCAAATGCACCCTAAGGATGATAGGTTCTCCTCGTATTAGCTTGAAATATAATACCAGTGTGGTTCATGGGTTACTTTTTTTATATTTTTATTTAGAAATGTCTTAGATTGTACAACGTAGTTACATTTTATACTAGAAAGACTCAAATTCACAATTTCTCGCATGTATAGCAAGTTATATATTAGTGGACCAAAGCCTAAGTGGCAATTCATGGGTTACTTTTAAACGTACAACACATGTTCCATTTGCGAACTATAGTTCTTTGCCTAGCAGGTGACGAATGAAAGATTACTTTCTTAAGCGAATATAATTCGAAATGGTTAATTAGTTTTCTTACAGTTTGGACAACAAAAAGATTGAGATAAATGAAATGGTGAGTGGTCCTCATATTCGTAGCTCAAATGTAGATGGTCAACATCCCCAAACATATACATCTATTTTGGAACCTAGTTAATTGATGCAGATCCACATATGGGTCATGAGATCATCAATTTTTTTTTTTTTTTGTCATAGATCATCAGTTTGAACTCTTAACTTTTGTCTTTTGATAAGGAATAAATAACCGGCCAAATCTATGAAACGGACGTATCCTTAATCGGCTTAAGGATGCAACTCTACCTGCCCACATAAAGGAACTTTTACCAAAAAAAAACAAAAAGGTCAAAAAAGACTTGACACAAAACACTAGTCATTTAGTCTAGTAATGTAAATCTTATTTTAAATGTAAAAGATTTTGAAATTTATTTTTCTGTAGTATATTTTTTGTGATATAAAATACTTTAGGTTTTATTAAATTTTCTTTTTTTTAAAAAAAAAGAAAAAAAACCTGACCCAAAAAGAAAAAAGAAAAACCGAAGGCAAAGTAAGAAGGGGTTTTTTCTTTTCTTTTTGGTCGAAAGAAGGGTTATTTATCTTAGCCGCTCATAAATGATAAGTTTTTTTGGAATTGTGTTCAGATACTGTGATGTCTCACCACAGGCAGCAAATGTCTAAAGGCATGGGCCCCACAACCTTCCATTAAGTTGAGAAATATTCTGTTGGTTGAGAAATGAGGAACATGAATGCACACAAAGCAACAGTAAGTAAACTCTAATAATTTCTCTTTTTTTTCATAATAAAAAATAAAATTGACAACTCTCTATTTTTTTAAATTCTTTATTTTATTTTTATTTCAATAATACTTTCTATTAAAGACTCTCTATTTAATTTTCTTTTAAAAACTGTACATATTTTAATTAAACTCATTACTTAACAACCTCTTTTTTATCTTTGATTTTTAATTATTAATGATGTCGAGGTCGGATTCTCGCAGTTGAGTTGGTCGGCTACGCTTGCCAAGCTGAACTTTCAGGTTGGCCTCCGAGTTGAACGTTTCAGATCGGCTACCTGACCTACACAAGGAAAAGGAAGGAAAAGGTGGGGTGATGACCCGGATTTTCCCCTCGGGCGTGCGAATGATCAGTATGTCCGAGCTGGCAAGGTAGCTGAGAGCATTTAATGACGAGTTACCTCCGAAATGAAGAGGGTGGAGCTCTATTTATACTAAATTCAGGTCTGACAGCATTTAATGTGGTGCAGTTTTATGTTCCATCAATGCTTTATGTCCCATTGGAACAGCTGGCACTGAGGTCGGGGTTTTCCGGGGTCGAATCAGCATCCAGGTTGGGCATTTAGCTGGACGCGCTGGGCTTGGCTCTGATTAACCCGTCTCAGCTCGGCGTGGGTAACTCACCTCAGCTCGGGGACCTCTCGTCAATCCCCCCCTAAGTCGAGATCGAGAGGGTGAGATCTAGAATTGGGAGTTTCTCCCAAGCTGGAGGTGCCTGACCCCGGCAGAGTAGGGATGACCATGTCAACGGTGTATGCCCTTCAGATGGCTGACACGTCACCTGGCGGTTCTGACAAGACGCGACATTTGGGCTCCCCGAGGCGATTTTCAGAAGTGCCTATAAATAGGGCCTTGACATCCGAGATTCATTTCACACTTCGCTTTCAACTTTCAAGAGTTTTAGGTTGGATACCAGAGTGGTCGGACGCATTCAGCTCGGAAAGAATCTTCTCGGGATTTTCAGCTCAGAGCCATCTAGGTCGGGTCATATTCCGCAGTCAAGAGCAGTAGGTACGTCCCGACTCCCTTTAGTCATTCCTGTACATTTATATTTAGTCTGTAGACAGGATATGGAGGTCGGAGTCGGAAGATTCCCAGGCAATAGAGGTGAGGTCCTATGGTGGGGATGAGAGTCCGTCGAGCTCGGAGTCCACCTCGAATAGAGACCAAGGTGGAGAGAGCACCAGTGCGTCTCAAGGATCGGGTCGAAAATCTAGGCCCAGGGAGAGCGATGATGATTGCCAAGTTATCGGGGTCAGATTGGCACAAGAGGAGGCTGAGGCGGATCCTTTGGCCGACTTGGGAGATCTGGAAGATAGGAAGGATGAGGAGCCGCTAAATCAACTGGAGGGCGTCGAGATGCCACAAGAGTTCCTAGCTTGGGTTTCTGCCACCGAGCCGATCGAAGCAGTCCCGGTTAGTGTTGTTTGACCTCGGAGCTCGGCCACAGCCAGCGTTTCTTCAACTCGGGGGAAGAGGATTGAGCAGCTGTTCGCCTGTTACAAGCGTGAGTGCCATTCCACGGTGCAAATGGCCAACGCCAGGCTGAGGAACTAGTCAGTGGATTGTCATCATAAGCTGAAGGTTCCAGGACGGCACGAGTCGGCTTGCTATCCTCCGGCCGACCACTTCACCATATACGATCTTGCATTCGACGTCATTCAGATCCCTCTCCCCAGTTTTGTTGTCGACATCTTGAACTATTTCGAGCTCAGCCCAAGTCAGATGTCGCTGAATGGTTGGGCCGTGATGGTGGCCTTCTATGTGTTCTGCCTAGAGAAGAATGTGGAGCCGACCTTGCGCATGTTCAGGCATTTCTTTGTGTGCAAACCCAACCCGAAGCAGCCAGGGTAGTTCCACTTCGCAGCTCGGGTCGGCAACTCCATATTCACCAAGTGGCACTCTTCTAACAAGGGCTGGCATAATGACTATTATTGGGTAGAGCCGGCTGTGAACTCCGGGTGCAGGTTGGTCTGGATTCCAAGCTTGAGGAAGACCGTCAATGATGACCCCAAGCTCTCAGAGGAGGAACTTGAGGAAGTCACGGTGCTCAGGCCCGCACCCGGGATGTTGATAGATATTGACAGTATGCTCAAATGGGAGCGGATCTGGGATTCCAAGTTATTTGGTAGGGAACCCGACCTCTCGAGGGATCATCCCAACCTGTTTCCTGAGCTTGAAGGGGACGCGGGTTCTAGCTTAGAAGAGGGTCAGTTTGCAGGATCGGTGTCTGACCTCCCCATTATTATGTCTGCTAGTCTTTTTAGGTTGGCCTTCGGCTTTTTTTCATTTCTTTCCTCTACCTTTTGCAGGTATGGCAGACATGAGAAAACTCGCGTATGCCCAGGTGCGAAAGAAGAGTAAGGCCAGCGGCGAGGCTTCAGCTCGGTCTGGATTGGAAGGTGCTGCTCAAGGTCAGGGCAGCGGTCCAACGGCCAAGTGCGGGAGGTCGACTCCGAGGTCTCTTCCAATGGGGCTTCGGGGTCCTCATTGCCCAAGAGATTGGGCTCGGGAGTGGCGATCCCGGAGCGCCTAGTATCCCGACCCGAGAGTAGAAAGCGGCCTCAGGCCGAATACTCTTGAAAAAGGTAAGGCCGCGGAGGTGAGCCCTCCCAGCAAGGACTTCATGGAGGCGTCCAAGGTGGCCCGCAACCCCAAGCTGGCGACAGTCCCAGCAGAGCAGCTCTCGCTCGACTTAAGGACGGCTATAGTCACGGTGAGTCCCCTCCAACTTCTGGTAAGGTTGTTTTTTAGCTCGGCTGATCGTTTTTGCTTTCTTCTAAACAGGTCGAGTCCCACATCCTTTAGGCTCCCGGCTTTCTTGTCAGGGCTCAGACTCATTGCGTCGAGCTCGAGCAGCGCTACGTAGATGCTCGGGCCAAGCTTGAGACTTTGAGGGAGGAGGCCGCCCAGAGGCGCAAGGAGGACATGACAGAAATCGACCGCCTAAAGAAGGAGCTTGATGCGAAAAAGTCCTGGCGCGAGGTAGCGGCCAAGGACGTCGAGCGCTACAAGCTGGAGAAGCGTGAGGCCGAGGCGAAGCTCCGGGATCTGGTGGACCGGGTCTGCGCCAAATGAGAGAAGGCAGTGGAAGCCTTCAAGTCTAGTGATGCGGTCATGGACTGGTTGGCCACGGAAGGCGGGGCCATGGCAAAATATGCTGAGATAGAATTCTACTTCCGGGGTCAAGTCGCAGCTCGGGAGAGAGCGAAGACTTTCTTCCTAGCCACCAAGAACGATTACATCGAGATCTTGGAGGCTCCGCCACCGGAGTTCTGGGAGATTCCTGAGCTTCCATCCAACCTGACGTCCTAGGCTAAGGAGATGATTGAGTTTGTCCAAAAGGGTATGGACCAGGTCGGGGATGAAGCCGAAGCCACCACCTCTGCCGCTGCGCCTAAGTAAATTTTGTAAAATTGCTCGAGTCGGGCTTTTGTAATTTCGCCCATTTTGGGCTATTTGTAATTGTATTTCGATTTAATGAAATAAATATTTTGTGTTTCACCCAAGTTCGTGTAATTTTCTTTTTCGCAAATTTTTTCTTAAGTAAGCGGGGTCGGACCGATAAGATGGGCCTTTCAAACTTAAGTTGAATATAAGGAACCAAGTTGGACGCGATTAATGAATTATCATCCTCATCCGAGCTGGTTAATTGGGCAACTATATAATCGTCGCCGCCCTGGACTCGTCAGTCCGATTTAAAATTAGTCAAACTAATGTTGACAAATGTTAAGTTCGAGTTTAGACCCAAACTAATATACCGACTGAAGCCGGATTACACCGAGTTGGACCTTAATCCGAACTGGCAATTCTAATCAAATTGTTGTTGATTATTCCCGAGCTGGAACATAGTCCGAGCTGGTTTACTTGATCATTAGCTCGTGATTAAGCGTGGCCACCGCGTTAATCCGAGTTGGTAGTAGGTTTGTGGCTGAGACACTTGGACCTGGGTCGGGCATTGCACTGATTTACAAAATATATTGTATTGAATTTATATACGAAGTACTTAGGCTCGGGGGCTGATTACAAGTAAGGTTTTGGCTCAGGGCCTTAACAAGAGATTTCAGCTCGGGCCGTTACAAAATATTTCAGCTCGGGGCCATTACAAAAAATTTCAGCTCGGGGCCTATTTAGAGAAAATACCGCTTCAGGTGTTCCGAGTGCCATGCGTTCTTCAATAGTTTCCCGTTCTTGTCGCGGAGGTAGAAGGTCCCAGGTCGGACTTCTTTCACGACTTCATACAGTCCCTCCCAGGTCGAGGAGAGCTTGTTACCCGAGCGCGGTAAAAAGATGGCCTTTTTTAGTACGAGGTCGCCAACCTTAATAGGCTTAGGCTTGACCTGTTTGGCAAAGGCTCTTTGCATGGCAGCTTTGCTGGCTAGCATTCTAATTTGAGTTTTAGCTCAGAGCTCTTCAGCGAGGTCGAACTCTTCACGGATCCGTGCTCCGTTTATTTCTGGATCATGGTGAAGGGTTCTACTGGTTGGAGACCCGATCTCTACTGGCAGCATCGCTTGAGTACCGAACGTCAGTTCGAAGGGCGATTCTCCTGTTGCCGAGTTGGTGGTGGTCCGTTGAGCCCACAACACCTCGGGAAGAATCGATGCCCACTGGCCCTCTGCTTCCTCCAGCTTGGTTTTCAGGCCCTACAAAATGATTTGGTTAGTCCTTTCAACTTGGCCATTACTTTGAGGATGAGCAATAGATGAGAATCTAAGGTCGATCCCAATTTCAACACATTTTCCTCGAAAGTATGCACTGTCGAATTGCTTGCCGTGGTCAGTAATGATGATCTTTGGCACCCCGAACCGGCAAATGATATTTTTCCCCACAAAATCCCAAGCTGCCCTTTTTGTTATTCTAGCAACACCTTCAGCCTTAGGCCATTTGGTGAAGTAGTCTACTGCTACGAAGGCGTGCTTCTTTTGGCCAATACTGGTTGGCAATGGGCCGATGATATCTAGACCCCACTGGTAAAATGACCACGGCCTTATCATCACCGTGAGGTCTACCGCAGGCTTCCTCTGTATGTTGGCGAACCTTTGGCAGGTATCGCACTTTTTTACATACTCGTTGGCATCTTGCTCTAAGGTTGACCAGAAATAGCCTTGCCTCAACGCCTTTCGAGCCAGAGCTTTGCCTCCCAAGTAGTTTCCACATACCCCTTCATGGATCTCACGGAGTACATAGTTTCCCTCCTCGGGTCCAACACATTTTAAAAAAGGTCAAGTGTAGGCTCTCTTATAGAGTTGCCCGGCAATTATGACAAATCTTGAGGCCTGTTTCATGAGTTTTCGAGCTGCTTTTTCATCTTCTGGGGTTATACCCCCTCCAAGTAGTCTACGATTAGTTTGGTCCAATTTGGACTTAGATTGAGCTCGGCTACGGCTTGTACCCCCAACTGAATGCTCGGTTCGGACACTTCTTCCACATGGACTAGGGCAGATCGGCTCTTACCCAGGGCCAACCTGGATAGGGCATCAGCCTTCGTATTTTTCTCCCTCGGAATTTGCTGTATCGTGAACCTTTTGAGCCCTGAGGTCAAATTCTTGACTTTGTTGAGGTAGGCTAGCATGGTACTGTCCTTGGTTTCGAACTCTCCCAATATCTGACTAGAAACCAATTGAGAGTCAGTGCTCAGGTCGACTGTCTGTGCCCCGAGCTGAGCTGCAATTTTCAGCCCCACAATCACCGCTTCATACTCCGCTTCGTTGTTGGATGCCGAAAATGTGAACTTGAGGGAGTATTGGTGCTCATGCTGGGTCGGGTCGAGGATGACCACCCCAGCTCCGCTGCCAGACTTCCCTGAGGCCCCATCCACATGGACCTTCCACACGTCCTCCGGGTTATGCTCAGCCCGGCCAGTGCATTCCACCACAAAGTCCGCGATGGCTTGGGCTTTGATGGCCGTTCTGGGCTGGTAGTTGATGTCAAATTGACTCAGCTCAACTGCCCATTTCAGTAGCCTGCCCGACGCCTCCGGCTTGTGCATGATGGACTTGAGTGGGGCATCCGTCATGACCTTAATCGGGTGAGCGTCAAAGTACGGCTTCAACTTTCTTGCCACTGTGATGAGCGCGAGGGCAACTTTTTCCAAGGAGTAGTACCTCACCTCGGCCCCTTGCAGGGTTTTGCTGACATAATAGATCAGCTTCTGTTCTTTGCCTTATTCTCGGACTAGCACCGCTGCCACTGTTGTCCCCGAGCATGCTAGGTATAGTACCAGTTCCTCCCCCACCTCAAGTCGGGATAGCAGGGGTGGCCAAGCTAGATACCTTTTCAGCTCTTGGAAGGCATTCTGGCATTCCGCAGTCCATTCAAAGTTCTTAGGATTCCTCAATATTTTAAATAGGGGAGCACACTTGTCGGCCGACCTGGACATGAATCTGCTGAGTGTCGCGACCTTGCCTGCCAACACTTGGACGTCTTTCACACAGGTCGGCCTCTAGTATGAGATGGATGGAGTCTTGGTGATAGATTTGGTCGGATAAACCTCTGGTGTCGCAAGTGCAGCTCCAACGAGCGGGGGCACCAGGGTCCCTTACTTGAGAATCGAAAACACCAGATTCATCCCAATATGCACTGAGCCAGAAAGGTAACCCCCTTGAAACCATGGGAAGAATTTAACCTAGTGAAATAGTAGATCTTTCTATTTCCTTACCATAGGTTAGTAAAGGAAGGCTGAACATTGTGCATTTCTTTCTTTCATTTATTCGAAAGTTTTTCCTAAATCCTACTGTGAAGTTGTAACTCATGCATGCTGGAGGAAAAAAGACGTGCAATGAAACCAAACACAGCTAAAGCCCCTAAACTATAAGATAAGGAACCTCATGTAAATACCATGGAAAAAGGTTTGATCCTATTTATGGGGATTCCGTAAATATTCCATTCCAAAAATGGAAAGTTCGACACAATTGGGATTTTTTTTTTGGAAATTGGATGTAGTTACTAATTCATTTCTCAAGAACAACAGCTAAAGGGCCTGATACTACCACATGGATCTGGAACCTACATGCTGATGCTCACGATTTCGATAGCCATACTAGTGATTTGGAGGAGATCTCTCAAAATAGGGACAAGTATCCATATGATCCCATAGATTTCTTTTAAAAATTCCAATCTGGAAAAAGAATTGATAGCTTCTATTTCTGTTGTATCAATTATCATTTCAACAATCAACTTCTCCCATAATGATATCTATGCTACCTAGTATTGTCATAATATCAGCCAATTTCATTCTTTATCCCAAGCCTGGCTGAGGAAGAGTTACGGGGCGTAAAACAAAAAAATAGGCTGATGGGGCCCCGGTATACTATGTGTAATGATTCCATCATTCACGATCACGATAAATAAAAAAGAAAAAGCCGATGGCATTGCTCGTATTCATGGTCTTGATGAAGTAATAGAGGGTGAATTAGTAGAATTTGAAGAGGGTACAATAGGCATTGCTCTGAATTTAGAATCAAATAATGTTGGTGTTGTATTAATGGGCGATGGTTTGATGATACAGGAGGGAAGTTCTGTAAAAGCAACAGGAAGAATTTCTCAGATACCAGTGAGTGAGGCCTATTTGGGTCGTGTTATAAATGCTCTGGCTAAACCTATTGATGGTAGAGGTAAAATTTCAGCTTCTGAATCTCGATTAATTGAATCTTCTGCTCCAGGTATTATTTCGCGGCGTTCCGTATATGAACCTCTTCAAACCGGGCTTATTGCTATAGATTCGATGATCCTTATAGGACGTGGTCAGCAAGAATTAATTATTGGGGACAGGCAGTCCGGTAAAACAGCAGTAGCCACAGATACGATTCTTAATCAACAAGGTCAAAATGTAATATGCGTTTATGTAGCTATTGGTCAAAAAGCATCTTCTGTGGCCCAGGTAGTAAATACTTTACAGGAAAGGGGGGCGATGGAATACACTATTGTGGTAGCCGAAACGGTGGATTCCCCTGCTATCGTGTCCTTAAACATCGTGATGCAATCATTTCACATCTCAACTGGGCATGTATATTTCTAGGCTTTCGCAGTTTTGGTTTGTATATTCATAATGATACCATGAGCACTTTAGGGCGTCCTCAAGATATGTTTTCAGATACCGCTATACAATTACAACCCATTTTTGCTCAATGGATACAAAACACCCATGTTTTAGCACCTAGTGCAACGGCTCCTGGTGCAACAGCAAGCACCAGTTTAACTTGAGGGGGAAGTGATTTAGTAGCAGTGGGTGGCCCGCACCTGCATTCTAACTTCTTCTTAAACTTATTAAACAACATCGAATTAAACCACCATCTTTCCATAGAGTTTTCTTGCCCCCTATTTGCATGAAAATACAATAGATGAATAGTCATTCGATCCAAAATAATTTATTTGAATATCTTATTTATCTCCTATCAGAATAAACATGGAAATCCAATCACTAGGATTATTAACTAATAAGGAGTGTGAATATTGAAAAAAATGATTCTCTTTTGTGGGAATCCGGGGTAAGACTTCACCTATATATGAATAGAAAAGACCCGCTTTTATTTTATTATAAAAAGAATGATAAAGAACGGTTTCCCCTATGTCGTGTCAAATTCGCATCGAAAAAAAAAGAAATATTTGTTCTCTCCTATAAAGAATTTTTTTCGTAAAATCTCGTCTAATATCTAACTTAAGTAATAAGTTAAGATTCTATTCTAACACGGAACGGAAAAGGACAATAATTGATACGTTATTGATTTAGTATCGTATATTAGAATGGAACAAACTGGATTAAGAGATCCATGGTCGCAAGACTGAGTAGGTCTATATCGTTAACAAAAGGGTAAGGCTCGTTGAAGTGATGTGAAGCTATGATTAACCCAGCATGCGGATCTAGCCGTTTTGTTCGTTCAATCTTTTGATACAAGCGATTCAATAACTGTTCAGTAGTTGTGCTGTCTCTGGTGTATGCCATCATCATCATCATTTTAATAGTGCACGCTGTTATTGGTCATTTCCCCCTCTACTAACTTTAACTTGAATTTCTGCCACTTATTCTCATGAGCTAGCCAACAATCCCCGGATTTTAAATCACCGCATACAATGCAATTATTGTATACAATTGAACCTTTTGTCGAATAGGGGAATTAGATGGAATCAAGATAGAATTACAACGCCTCCTAATTTCCAGGAATTAGTCACTTCAACAGCCTTCGATGGTTATATGGGTATCCAAAGTACGAACGAGATGGATGCTTGTTGTCCCAACCATTCTTTTATTTTAGTCCCGAGCCCGATAAGGAAAAGGGTAATTTATAACAAAGTTTTTGTGTTGTTGATTCCTAGGTGTAGTGCTTCTTCCTCTATGCTGCCTATTGGTACTAGTCGAGTAGGATTGACCCCTAATACAGAACCTCTAGGTGTAACCTTGCGCTCAATACTAGAATCGACAACTGAAACATAGCATCTGAGGTTGTATTAATCGAGGATACACGATAGAAAGAATTGTTCTATTTCAAAACTTCACCTTCAACAAGCGTCGATTTATTTCTAAAATTTTCTTGAATTGGGTGTCTTTCTCGTAAGACTGAGAGAAACGAATAAATATGAAATGAATAAAAAAAAGAATCAAATCGCACCATCTCTGTAATAGGTAAATGCCTCTTTTTCTCCTGAAGTTGTCGGAATTATTCGTAATAAGATATTGGCTACAATTGAAAAGGTCTTATCAATAAAATTTCCATTTATCCGCGATCTAGGCATAGGTAGCAATCCATTCTATGATTCTTCTCATTATCTCTCGTGGGAAAATGATCCCACAAAGAAAAGAATTTACAGTACGAAATAACATAAAAACAGATTGAATTTATTAAAAAAAAAGAAGGACCTTCTATTCTAATTGTTCCTTTTTTACGGGAATCGATAAGAAATATTCGAACCCGATCCCATTTCATCCTAATATAGTAGTATACCAACAAAGGGAACTATTCCAATCTGATTTCATTGAAGTTCCAGATTCGAATAACTTGAGAAATTCGGATTGAATTCTGATATAAAGAAGAAAAAAGATCAAATAATCATTCTATGATGAAAATGGAATAACTGCCTATTTTGTGTTGTATACATAGCAGGTATATAATCAAATAGAAAAAATGTCTTATGAATTTCTAATATAATAAATAGAAGGGTAAGGGGTTTGTTGTTGAGAACTTAAAAACTGGAATGGATCTCTTACTAACTTGAATCAAAGAATTAGTAGATCTGTTCCGCCCAAAATGGACATTTTTTTTCTGCTCGTCGTGTCCTTTATATGGACATAAGAGGACGGGGCGGAAAATCAAAAGGTCGTCTTATTCAAAATCTACATGCTATGACTAGGAATGCGGTACAAGGAATTCCCAGCATCTTGTAGAAAAAGAGTATAAACGAGCAAAAGATTTTTCATAATTTCATTTTTTGATTATACACAATTGCCAACAAGAATTTGGTTCTTTTTACGAACTTGATGTCGATAAATCTTGAGCAGTTACATATCCAGGACCCCTAACACAAATAGACGTGTCACAAGTTCCATATAGATTACTTCTCAATACAATTTCTTTCAAATTCATTAAAATTTCATGTACCGATTCTTGAATACCCGATATGGTAGAATATTCATGTGGGACTTTCTCAGATTCAGATTCTACACGTGTGATAGATGTTCCTTCTATTTCTCCAAGCAAAACTCTTCGCATCGCAATGCCTATTGTATCGGCTTGACCTTTCATAAGTGGAGATAGAATAAAGTGTCCATAATAAAGACGTTTACTATCTGTTCTTGATATCACACACTTCCACTATAGTGTCCGAGTAGATACTATTACTTTCTCTCGAACCATAGTAATATTATTTAATTAGATCATTGAATCGTTTATTTCTCTTGTTTCTCTTGAAATTTCTTCAATATTTATTTTTACACACGTCTTTTTTTCGGAGGTCTACAGCCATTGTATGGCATGGGGGTTACATCCCGTACGAAAGTTAATAGTATACCACTTCTACGAATAGCTCGTAATGCTGCGTCTCTTCCGAGACCGGGACCTTTTATCATGACTTCTGCTCGTTGCATACCTTGATCTACTACTGTACGAATAACATTTCCTGCTGCGGTTTGAGTAGCAAATGGTGTCCCCCTTCTAGTACCTTTGAATCCACAAGTACCAGCAGAGGCCCAAGAAAATGATACAATCAACCAATGAATTATGACTTAATTATTCCATCGCTAAGATTTATCCAGTCAAAGTAACTAAGAACTTCGAGTTGAGGTAATATAAAACTTTTTACTTTAAGTTTAACTCATTAGATTCAGTAAAGAATATTTACTTCCATAATCTCATTGTTTTTTTTACTTCGCAATAACTCGGGATTTAATCCCATAGAGATGATAGATAAATCTTTTGCCTGTAAATTCAATGAATGAATTACCTCTCGACGGGTTCAAGTGCCTGAAGAGCATATTTACCGAAACAAATATGATTACCTCGATAAGATATTCCCTTCATTCTTCCTCTATGTTGTTTATGGAATTTGGTTCTTTTGGGGTTATAGTTGATGGTTGTTTCTGAATTCCATCACGAATCATATGCGCCCAGAGCTCATGGTCCATCGGAGGTAAAAAGGCCATTGAAAGAACGAGTGGCTAGTTCGTTTGAGTTGCTTCAGGAACTCAATTTCCTAGCTCAAAAGAAGAGTCCGACATCCTTCTTGTCATCCAACTCAAATGGGGTTAGTGGATCCCTTTAATTTAAATGGAGTTATCATGCAAAAGGTCATCCGTCGATGGATCTGAGGCCGCCAAGGATCTGGAGGTACCAAATCAGTGCTAGATAAACCGGGAACCCATGGTGAGCGCTCTGTGAATATAGTAGATAGATCTCTGATTCGTCTTCACCAAAAAGAAATCTTATTTTACTATGTTCAACTCTATGTATTCCTCTATCCGTAGAGTACATTGAATGTACAGAACCACATCCCTTCAATTGTTCTACATTGTCATTGTAGAGAATTCCTATCTTGTTTTCCACATTGTTATTTCCTCCACTGATATACACAATTTTTCTGTCCATGTCATCTTTTTGGTCTCATTTAACATATAATAGTAGTAAAAGACTTATATACATATGAAATACAGAACCCGTCGTAAAAATATAATATAAAAAAAGTGAGTATTTTTCGGAAATGCTCGATAAGAACGGGATGTATTTTTTTTTTCTGTTTTAAGAAAAGAAAATTCTTATTTACCAGATCATTGTATAATTCAATTTGAATTAGGGATTCTGTATACAACTATAAGTGGTCCTTAACTGCATAGTCATCTGATCATATATGCATTATCTTATGTATTACAATAAATAAAAGAATGAGGGTTTTTAATGCGAGATCTAAAAACATATCTCTCCGTGGTACCAGTACTAAGTACGCTATGGTTCGGGGCTTTAGCAGGTCTATTGATAGAGATTAATCATTTTTTCCCAGATGCGTTGACATTCCCCTTTTTTTCATTCTAGTTTTTGACATGGAAAGGAATGAAGAAGATTAAAGATATAATCAAATATCTGTGACTAATCCCCCTCCCCCTCTTTTATCTTTTTCCCTTTTTTAGAATAAGGGAGGAAAGAGAAAGAATAAAAACGGATTCAACGTCTGTGAAACTCAGACTCAAGTTTGAATTAAATGAATATAGAAATGAGGGTAGAATAGAAAATGTGGGTCTAGGGCAAGAGTATTATACAAGATACTTAAATCAAATACTCTACTTCGATTTGAAATAGAGTTTAGAAATCATTGGCTTCTTCGATTTCTCGATAAAGAGAAATATGACCAACAGTGGTTTGAATGTATATAAAAAGAATTTCTTTTTTTATACTTCTTACAATTAGATAGTGTCCATAAATCTCATAAAAAAGCTAGAAAGATCGAGCCGATTAGTCTGCCCTGTTGATAGGCTAAAACATAGCAGCTCGAGAACTCATGAACTAAAGATGCTACGTGAGGCTTCATATGCGGATACAAGGGCCAACCCATTATGACTAATGAAGGCTCCTTCTTGCTTGATTGTTATTGTTGAATTCGCGAGTGTAAGTATAATTGGCTGTTGCTCAGAATTGGACCATAATGGAATTTCGGTCTATACCGGCACCATAATATCAGATTGGGGAGGAAGACCAGAATTAGAGATTGATAGAAAGCAAGGATATGGGCTCGTGTGAGTAGGAAACAAAAAATATCACGCTCTGTAGGATTTGAACCTACGACATCGGGTTTTGGAGACCCACGTTCTACCAAACTGAACTAAGAGCGCTTTCTCATCTATTCTGATAAGACTGGTATGAGATCGATGAGATTGATATTCAAATATTTCTTCTTAGAACGTATTGATTTGACCCCATAAGCGGGACCAAGCATGTTGCCGCCAGAAGCAAAATCTCGTATTTCTTCTAGAGAATATCCTAATTGTTCCAGAGCAACTAGAAAGAGATTCTTTAACCAGAAAGAATTCGATTCAGATGTAGGATACCTATCTAGAAGCTTTCGCAACTCAATCATAGATGATGGAATCATCAAAGATTTGACCTTTTCGAACTCTGTCTGTAACTCACTAGAGGCCCGGGAAATAAAGAAAAGATGTGTACAAACGAGATATCCAGCAACAAGAAGAAGGAAAAGGATTGAATAGATGAACTCCCAAACCTTTGGCGATCTCAGATGTGTCGATATCAATGGTGACTCATTATTTCGATGAATCATTTCTTCGGACAGAAGAAGATTATGTAAACACTTACTCGAAATCTCACTTATCAGATTCCATTGTGGAAGACATGTGGGATGATGATTGTAATTCTTTCTACTTCTCGAGGCATAATGACAGACCGAGAGGCTCGAGAACAAAGAATCGGCGGAGAAATCTTGTGTTATATATGGTAATCCTTTTAATATCCAACTTGGATCTGAAACTTCCTATTTGTGAAAAAAAAGAAGAAAATGGGCGAGTTGTCTAATATCATTCCTCCTCCATTAGTTGATACTTCAAGGTGGCTTTACCTGGAATGAAAGAACAAAAATGGATTCATGAATCGATCATCAGAAGAAGAATTAGGCCAAAAATTAGGATTTGATTGAATATCGAGATGAGATACTATACAATAAATCGAAGGGATGGATCAAATCAAATAACAAGGGGGAAGGATTTCTTTTAGGAAAAGGGTTAAGGAAAACAGGACTCAAGATGCAAGTACAATAAAAAAAGCGGTTCAGTAATCCAGGAACATTTTCATCTATTTTGTATCATTTTGGCGGCATGGCCGAGTGGTAAGGCAGGGGACTGTAAATCCTTTTTCCCCAGTTCAAATTCGGGTGTCGCCTGATCAACAAAAGACCGGAGAATTAACTCCAGGAGGGTAGAATAGAAATTACTATGAGAAAATATGCTAAAATATTCAAAATGAATAAACACGTTCAATAAAAAAAAAGATTTCTTCTTTTCCAATTTGTTTTTTTTCTTACGACACGATAATCAAATCTGGATTCTCGGATTTTTCGAACAAAAAAACACAAATCCGCCCTTGAGTTCGGATTGGAATTATGATTCAAGTGAAGAAAGAGTAAGGCTAGTTATTGCTGGTTCTAAGACCTGTAGTTCTAGCGGCCGACTCGGTTCTTTCAAATTGTTTTTCATTATTGAGAAAAGGTAACAAAGATAAAATACGGGCTTGTTTTATAGTAATAGTAATTAATCGTTGTTGTTTCAAGGTCAATCTATTTACCCGTCTAGATAATATTTTTCCCTGTTCACTAATAAATCGACTAATTAAACTCATGTTTCTATAATCAATTCAATCCCCCGATTGAATCGGGGACAAACGCTTACGAAAAGATCGCTTGGATTTAAGAAAAGGTCGCTTGGATTTATCCATGGTTTGTTTGTTTATTCCTTATCCTGAAGATCCTATTTCTTAATTCTAATTCATTTTCATTTTGAATCTACCCAAAATAGGATTTGTTTTTTTTATTTAAATATGTTATATATAATGTCATTTTTTCCACTTC